>JASANA010002877.1:0-12910 GCA_030248095.1 Ptycholaimellus sp. GST1_10
CCGACATTATGTCGACCCGACATTATGTCGACCCGACATTATGTCGACCCGACATTATGTCGACCCGACATTATGTTGACCCGACATTATGTCGACCCGACATTATGTCGACCCTACATTATGTCGACCCGACATTATTTCGACCCGACATTATGTCGACCTCACATAATGTCGACCCGACATAATGTCGACCCGACATAATGTCGACCCGACATAATGTCGACCCGACATAATGTCGACCCGACATAATGTCGACCCGACATAATGTCGGGGCGGATCAAAATTGTCCCATGCCCGCAGGAATCAACAAAAGGTCATAACTCGAGTTCTAGTAAAGCTTTTTGCATGATTCAAACGCCATTAGAAAGGGAATTTTGTGGAGAATTCAATGGGGCTGTGGAGAGAAGGCCCAGTGCAGTTGGATAAGGCTTACCCATGAGGACAGATGGCCAATTGCTGCTGGGGAAGGCTGGTGGAGTACTGTGGCAATTGCGTTTGTGCATCTTAGCCGAAATTTGAGTTTGAGACGTGGAGAATGCTAATTGCTGGTAGAGAAGCCAAATTTCATGTGGAGAAGGCTAGTGGAGTACTGTGACTGTTGCGTTTTTGAATCTAAGCCGAAATTTGAATGGGAGCAGTGGAGAATGCTAATTGCTGGTAGAGAAAGCAAATTTCATGTGGAGAAGGCTAGTGGAGTACTGTGACTGTTGCGTTTTTGAATCTAAGACGAAATTTGAATGGGAGCAGTGGAGAATGCTAATTGCTGGTTGAGAAGGCAAATTTCATGTGGAGAAGGCTAGTGAAGTACTGTGACTGTTGCGTTTTTGAATCGAAGCCGAAATTTGAATGGTAGAAGTGGAGAATGCTAATTTCAGGTAGAGAAGGCAAATTTCAGGTGAAGAAGGCTGGTGGACTACTGTGGCAGTTGCGTTTTTGAATCTTAGCCGAAATTTGAGCTTGAGTTATGGAGAATGATTGATGTCCTCACCCCATCTAAATTCTCCACAAAATTCCCTTTCGACTGGCGTTTAAATCATGCAAAAAGCTTTACTAGAACTCGAGTTATGACTTTTTGCTTATTTGGGTCAACATATTGTCGGGTCGACATTATGTCGGGTCGACATAATGTCGACCCGACAATATGTCGACCCGACATTATGTCGACCCGAATCAACAAAAAGTCATAACTCGAGTTCTAGTAAAGCTTTTTGCATAATTCAAACGCCATTCAAAAGGGAATTTTGAGGAGAATTGTGAGGAAGTGAGGACAGAAGGCTGACTGCAGGTGGCGAAGGCTTATCGATGAGAACATATGGCCAATTGCTGATGGAGAAGGCAGGTGGAGCACTGTGAATGTTGCGTTTTTGAATCTTAGCCGAAATTTGAATGGGAGCAGTGTAGAAGGCCAGTCGCAGGTGGAGAAAGCCAATTTCTGGTGGAGAGGGCTGGTGGAGTACTGTGGCAGTTGTGGATTGCATGGGTGTTTTTCACAACTATAATCTGACTCAATAAAGATTTTCAATTTTATAAGGCTTATAAAATTGAAAATAACATTAAAAAATAAGAATATGGCATAGGGCATATGAAATAATAAAATACACCTTATTTCTATTTCATAAAAATCACATATTTTATTCTAATTCTATGCTATATTTTTAAGTCATATTTTTTAAAGTTATAAAATATATATTTATTCTCATTTTCAACTCTAATTTTGAGCAGCGTTTATTTTCATTCTTATTTATTCCGTAATTTTGGACATTCCATATTTTCATTCTTATTTATTCTCTAAGGATTCCCGAAATCAGAAACACTGTGTTTTGGTGGGTGTCTGTAAGGGTCAAGAAAAATTTTTACTCGGATTTTTGAAAGTTGGCCTCAATCGATGGGCTATATAGTGGGATACTTGGCCCTGAAAACCGATTTCATAATTTCAGCTTTGTTTTAGAGTTATGGCCATTTTTGTGAAAAGAGGTCCAAAAATGACCCAAAATTCCAGTTTTTCGACATAAACTTTTTCAAATAGGCATAGCTTGAGCTATGTTCTACCAAATTCAAAAATTCAAAAGCTCACCTGTTTCTGAACATTTAGGCAACATTATATGTGCCATTGACCTATAGTGGCATGATTACCAAAACCATTTAGGTGAAAACCAAAAAATTACCAAAACTGATATGTTAAAATTTTGCAAATTTTTGTCATTTTCTCCAAATTTTAAGTCAAACGTCACCCTTTTGACGCCGGATTCTGAATTTTCAACTAATTTTGGACCTAGGGGCACCTTTCATTTGCCCATATTGGTGAGAGCACAATCGAAATCCATCAGTCAAAATTTGATGATATCTAGACCGAGCCCTATGTTATAACATAGGACGATTTGGATGCTACAAAATTTTTGCACTAAAAAACTTCCTATTCTTTAGGATTTCAATTTGAGTCAATTTCCTTTCAAGACTAAGTTACTCCAGCCCTATGGCAGGTACCCATGCAGAAAAATCACTGGTCACTTCAAATTTTTGCTTCCAAAGAGACCCAGACTTGAGAGCAAGTCCGAATTTTGCCCTATCCTATAACATAGGCAAAAAATGGTCAAAAATATTTCTGTCTTGAAATTTGATTCCAATGCCCAAAATTCAAAATATGGACTCAAATACACCTAAAAATAGTATATTTTGATGTGGTTCTATGTTTAAACATAAAACTGCATGCAGCCAAATTTGGTCTAATTTAGGCCAAAAATGACCACAAACTCAAACAGCTGAAAGTCTTCAATTAAAAACAAATGGCTAAAAAATATTATTTTCAGGTGTATTTGAGTCCATATTTTGAATTTTGGGCATTGGAATCAAATTTCAAGATGAAAATTTTTTTGTCAACTTTTTGCCTATGTTATAGCATAGGGCAAAATTCGGACTTGCTCTCACGTCTGGGTCTCTTTGGAAGCAAAAATTTGAAGTGACCAGTGATTTTTCTGCATGGGTACCTGCCATAGGGCTGGAGTAACTTAGTCTTGAAAGGAAATTGACTCAAATTGAAATCCTAAAGAATAGGAAGTTTTTAGTGCAAACATTTTGTAGCATCCAAATCGTCCTATGTTATAACATAGGGCTCGGTCTAGATATCATCAAATTTTGACTGATGGATTTCGATTGTGCTCTCACCAATATGGGCAAATGAAAGGTGCCCCTAGGTCCAAAATTAGTTGAAAATTCAGAATCCGGCGTCAAAAGGGTGACGTTTGACTTAAAATTTGGAGAAAATGACAAAAATTTGCAAAATTTTAACATATCAGTTTTGGTAATTTTTTGGTTCTCACCTTTGTAACGGCCATCCAAATCATGCCACTATAGGTCAATGGCACATATAATGTTGCCTAAATGTTCAGAAACAGGTGAGCTTTTGAATTTTTGAATTTGGTAGAACATAGCTCAAGCTATGCCTATTTGAAAAGTTTATGTCGAAAATCGGAATTTTGGGTCATTTTTGGACCTCTTTTCACATTAATGGCCATATCCCTAATACAAAGCTGAAATTATGAAAACGGTTTTCAGGGCCAAGTATCCCACTATATAGCCCATCGATTGAGGCCAACTTTCAAAAATCCGAGTAAAAGTTGTTTGTTGAGTTTCTTGACCCTTACAGAAAAACCCTCTTAAATACCTTCGACTAGATAAACCAAAATCTCTGCAGAATTCGATCATTGCCACAGTTTCGGTTTTCTTAAACCGATTTTGCCTTTTTTGGTTGCCTCGTTTCGTTTCGTTTCCCTTTTGCAGCAGCTCAATCATTTGCGTTATCAAACTTTATCGCATATTCTCCACAACCCTCTCCACCAAGAAGCCGCATCACCTTTCCAGGATTTCCGATCTCTCAGCCCAAGGCCTCGACGCGGTGTGATGTTTCCGCTCTCCAGCAGAAGCTCATCCAGCAAGCTGCTCTCCAACTGCGCCGCGTGACAGCTGAGGACGTGATGGCGGGCGTTGGCGGAGTGCAGCGTGCCCATTCCACATTCCACCTGCTTACCTCCCTTCTCCACCAACAGGCGACACATCTGGCCCTTGCCCTCCGGCGTAGCGTACCAGGGCAGCTCCCACACCTGGTTTCATTGAATGGATGGACAGTGGTTGGCTTCAAGAAATAGAGGAGAACAAGTTGGGGTAGAATATACTCTAGTAAATACTTCCTGCCCTATGCTTTCCCTCCTTGCATCACCTTTCAAGATTAGAAGAGTTTGAAACCTTCTTCATCCGCCTTGGGCCTCGTCGGGACGAGTGGCGAATGCAGTCTTCGATTGGGTCGGTAAGTTCCTCCTCCTCTGCTACACCATTGTCTTCTTCTCCTCTGCCAGCCTTCCCCAGCAGCATTCCCATGTCTTCCACTGGAGCAGATCGTTGATGGCTAGAGGCAGGGACTGGCAATGAGCTGAGCGAATATTTATCAGTTGAGTCAGTAAGGGTAGAAAGACTCGAAGAGGAATCTGTTTGACAAATAGGTTCACTGCTCAGATTGCTTGGTTTTCGTAATTGGAGGCC
Source organism: Ptycholaimellus sp. GST1_10 (assembly GCA_030248095.1). NCBI lineage: Eukaryota > Metazoa > Nematoda > Chromadorea > Chromadorida > Chromadoridae > Ptycholaimellus > Ptycholaimellus sp. GST1_10. The sequence continues at coordinate 4,534 of JASANA010002877.1, forward strand.
AGCAGGTGATTGGGTTGTAATATCAGAAGTTAGTGTACCGTCGATAATTTTCGACTTCTGGCCTTTTCGATGATCTTGATACAGAAGCCGAAAGCCGTCTCAGATTTCTTGGGCAAATTCCGCATCTTCTATCTCATCGTTGCTTTCTTCCCCACTGACGCCCTTCTCCAAGGACAGTCCGTAGTCATTTGTTAGATCAACTTGATGTCTGTTCAGATTTTCTGGTATTCGCGCCGAGGATGGGATGCTGATGGGAATAGGATTTAGTTCTGGTTTTGTCCCTTCTGTTTGTGTCTTGCTGTCCAAAAATGCCTCATCTCGCCGTCTTTTCTCTGAAGCTGGTCCATGATTTCTTCAAGAGTATTGCTGAAACAGCCTACTTTTCGTTTTGCAAAATCATACTACTGAATTTGGAACCAACCTAATATTGCCAAATGATCCTGCGCCAAGCAGTGTCCCATCAAATCAGCGAAAGAAGCACTGGAGAAACGACAGTCAGGACAGAGCCAGTGGGGGCTTTGGAGCCCCAGCTCAATGCGAAGTATGCGCTGCACAGTTTGAGCCATTAGAAAAACTAATTCGATTAGTACTAGCTTTTGAATTTATTAATGTTGCACACAATTATCCAATCTTATCACCAATCTTATCAATCAACTATTGTTAGTCAACTGGCTACTAAGTAAAAATGTACATAGCTCAAGAAGACTCAGTTTCCGAAAAGTAACAAATGTCAAAATCAATTTTGCGTCCAATTCGAATCAATTATGGACTTCGCAGTCAAAGTTGGTCTTGTAGTGGCTGTGATTTCAACAGCGCCTTCTTCCCAGACCTCATCGGCCATTGCCTTGCTCATGACCACGTTGAGCAAATTAGGTTTCTCTTCATTTCGCCGAGTTTGCCATGCATTTTTATAGCCATTATTACAGAAACACGCATATCGACGCTTTAGCCTTTCTTCAATCGAAGTTCTGTCGTAACAATGAACCAATTAGCTGTTACGAGGACAACCTACAGTTAGATGACGCATTTTCCCTCAAAAAAGGGTCATATGAACCAATAGTTGTTAGCTATGTGGAACATACTAAATCTTCCGAATCGCAGCCTAGAGAGACTGCTTTGAAATGCAGCAAATGCAGCTATGCTTCAAAGCCGAACAGAAACCATCTGCACACTCAAGCAGTTCAGCATGCTTCTGGCTGTGCTAACATTCGACCTTACTGCTGCTTTGCATGCGACAAACGCTTTTCATGACTCCATCACGCCAAAAAGCATCAAAGAACTTGCTCTGAACAGTCGCGCATCGTTGTCAATGACAGGTAAGCGAAATTTTTCCAAATGGACATTGATTTTAGAGCTGCTGTTTTGGTTATTGAGACTAGGAAACGAGACAGCGATTCGAGAAGCACTGGCTGGATGCTTCCCTGACATTTCCTTCTCTTGGAGCGGATTAAGAAGCAGAATCTGATAGACTCGAGACAGACTGCAAAGGGTGATGGTCAGTTCCGAAAATCGAAGGTGTCCCGGTTCAATTGAGTTTGTGCCAGCTATTAAGGCAATTTAGTTGCCATCTCTGTGCAACTAACCGTTTCTCAAAATATGGCTTCGTTGGAGAGAAATGGCCTATTGTGTAACATGCACTTTTTCGGGGTCTGCAAACCTGGAATTTCAGTTTTTTGAAAATTTTGTTTAAGAAATTTTGCATTAGTATGGACTATTATATATCAAATGAGAGGTAATTGTATGACAAAAATGATGGTGCATTCAAATTTATGTATTTACTTTAAAGAAAAACCGAAAATTCAAAAAATCTAAAATTTCGAATTTTCAAATTTTGCGCTAAAAAACTGATTTCTTAAATTGGTCAAAAAATGCATGAACGGCACTATAACCACGTTAAAATTGAGGTTCTTGCGGTCATTTCGGTATATAATACTTGTGGTTTGGCTTTGTTACACACGTTATTTTTTTCACTTGAAAATTTGTACTCACTGATTGGCCCCATGTTAAAGCATAGGCAAAATTTTCGGAAAAAAATTTTTGTCTCAGATTTCCAATTTTACCACCTAAATATCTTCATCAGGTCCCAATACACCCTACTGCCACATTGGTTTTACAAGTTTTAGGTCAAAATGGGTCATTCCTGAATCGACCATTTCCTATGCTTAAGCATAGGGTTTCTCATATTACTCTTCCATTTCAGCAAGTTTTGGGCCATAACCTGGCTAAAACTCATACAAATTCAACAAATTTTTGGTTCACTGAAAGGCCAGAACCTCTTTGTTCGATTCTAAGTCAAATGTAGATGTGTGAAATGTACACAGGGTGCATGGCATTCATCTATGTTCCGAGATGCTGCCAGAGCTGCTCAAAGGCTAATATGGGCTTGGTAACAAACTTGAATGCCATGCACCCTGTGTACATTTCACACATCTACATTTGACTTAGAATCAAACAAAGAGGTTCTGGCCTTTCAGTGAACCAAAAACTTGTTGAATTTGAATGAGTTTTAGCCAGGTTATGGCCCAAAACTTGCTGAAATGGAAGAGTAATATGAGAAACCCTATGCTTAAGCATAGGAAATGGTCGATTCAGGAATGACCCATTTTGACCTAAAACTTGTAAAACCAATGTGGCAGTAGGGTGTATTGGGACCTAATGAAGATATTTAGGTGGTAAAATTGGAAATCTGAGACAAAAATTTTTTTCCGAAAATTTTGCCTATGCTTTAACATGGGGCCAATCAGTGAGTACAAATTTTCAAGTGAAAAAAATAACGTGTGTAACAAAGCCAAACCACAAGTATTATATACCAAAATGACCGCAAGAACCTCAATTTTAACGTGGTTATAGTGCCGTTCATGCATTTTTTGACCAATTTAAGAAATCAGTTTTTTAGCGCAAAATTTGAAAATTCGAAATTTTAGATTTTTTGAATTTTCGGTTTTTCTTTAAAGTAAAAACATAAATTTGAATGCACCATCATTTTTGTCATACAATTACCTCTCATTTGATATATAATAGTCCATACTAATGCAAAATTTCTTAAACAAAATTTTCAAAAAACTGAAATTCCAGGTTTGCAGACCCCAAAAAAGTGCATGTTACAAAATAGGCCATTTCTCTCCAACGAAGCCATATTTTGAGAAACGGTTAGTTGCACAGAGATAGCAACTAAATTGCCTTAATAGCTGGCACAAACTCAATTGTACCGGGGCACCTTCGATTTTTGGAACTGACCATCAGCTTTTTGAGTCTATCAGATTCTGCTTCTTAAAAGACGTCGCTTGATAAAGACCATTTACGCATAGGATTGTTGTACGTTTTTTTAGTGAAATTGAAGCAATTCAAGAAATGCACTGCTAATAATTTTGTTGCAATTTCTGTCGTCCTTTCTTTCTTCTTTCTTTATTAGATCATCTGTGTGAACAGGAAGTAGACAGAACATCATCACTGGTGCTCTGAAAGGGAGAATTTGAGGTGTTCGTGGGGTTGGCTAAGCATTGGGTGGGTGTTCTTGTAGCCAGGTCAAGAGGGCCCTCCGCGTGCCGCCAGCAACCTCGGCTGGCAGGCTCCTCCATCGCTGCCCCGCCCGCACCGGCCAGCACTCCCGTCCACCCGCCCCCACTCTGCCCTGCTCCACAAAGTGGTGGCGGCCCCTCAGTGCAGAGTTTAGGAATGGGAAGAAAATGGGGCATCCATGCTAGCTCTCCTGGAGTGCCTGAGAAGGTGCTTCACTGCTTTCTGAGTAGAGGAGGCAAGTTTTATAGCACCTTTGGATAAGAAGGAGGTCAGCATTGCTTCTGCGCTCAGCAAGGGTTTCCAGGCCTAGCTCAGCAAGTCTCCCACAGTAGCCTCCTAGAGCATTGGCAATCCGACAGCGTCTAAAGATGAACTTTGTGAATCTATGCTGAACTCCCTCGAGCTCGTCGGAGAGGCTTTTTGTGCTGGGTGACCAAATTGGACTGGCATATTCGAGGGACGGGCAAACGTAGGTTATGAATGCATGGGTGAGAAGTTTGGGGGAGACTGCATTAAGGCATTTTTTCAATAGGTGTATTGAGAAATTGGCTTTGTTGGTTATGGATGTGATATGGGCGCGGAAATTGAAAATTCCTCATGACCAAAGTTTGTACGCCGCTTATTCTACCTCCAAATGATTGAAATGGTCTCGCTTGGCGAATTATGCACCGCAAATGGCCCGTAATTCTGGCGCCGCTTCCAATTTTTCCGGTGGTAAATTATGGAAGATATTCATTTAGTCAGGTATAGGTAGGAGTTAAGCTTGGCAATATGGCCACATTTGATTCAGTCATCAGTTGTCATGTTCATCAACTGTTTGCGCTAATTACTCTGTCCTGCACGCTATTTGATGTTATCAGACGGACATTAACTGACACAAGTCACAAGCCAACTGTATTCAGCTCCTTCAGTCAGTACAAAGCTGAAAATAACCACCTTTTTTACCCTAGCAAAATGGAACATGCCAAAACTGCCCATCATCTGAGTCGCATTCACATCGGGACCCTGGCTGCCAGCCCTTCATGGCATTGCAGTCTCTGTCCTTTCATTGCCCTGGATGGCTGCTCCGCTGCCGCCCATTCCTTCTTTCTGCAGCACCGCATTGCCTTTCAGCATCCGGCTCAAACGATGCTCAAGCTATTGGCGGAGAAGAAGCATGCGCCACCAGATCCTAGTCCTGAAATGGAAGCGAAGGATAAGGCTTTCATGGTGCCGCTGCCCACTCCAGAGTCCCCTGCCTCTCCCAAAATTATTGTGAAAGAAGTGCCTAAGAAAAAAGTCATGGTACCGTTTCCAACTCCAGAGTCACCTGCTTCTCCCACAATGATTGTGAAAGAAGTTCCGCTGGACCGCCATTCACCGGATTACATAAAATATTCAATCATCTGTCGACGTTGCTTGGCGCAAATCAAGATTAGCGACAGGTAGGTGGACAAGCTATTGGGCTGGCGCGAACGTAGCTTTAGCGGAGTGTCAGCGCCCAGCCCCTCTTTTCGACCCAGGTGTATGTTTTGAGGGTTATTGCTAGATCTTAATTTTGATAAGGCTGCTGCTCGTCACAGAAAGCTTCAATTGCTTTAATTCTTTTTGCAATGGAAAGAGCAACATCGAATTGACCATAGTTTATCTTTTGACTTTTGCAAAAAACTATTTGTTTTACTATGAAAAATGCAAAAAACCATTTGTCCGAACTCCTCCTTCTCCTTCTTCTTCTTCTTCTTCTTCTCCGCATCTATTCAATGGACGATAGTAGGTATTCATTTATTCCCCCACCACCCTTCCCCGGGTCCCTGGGCCTCATGTATTGAGTTCTTCAGTTAATCTAAGTAGCCATATGCACCAGTGGTGTAGTGGTGTAAGCGATTGGGCAGATGGACAACATTGGAAGGTTCGAATCCTTGTCAGGCATTCATTTTTATTTTGTGTATTAAAGTTGGGAAAACAACTGGTACCATCGCCAGGCCAAAAATAAAACTATTTTTTGCCAAAAATCGATTGAGCTAAGTATAAGTCAAGTCAATTTCGCACAAAAAAGTTGCCAATAAGTTTGTATTGTATATTTTTCAATTTTAAATATTTTTTTGCTATATTTTTTGAACAAGTTTTTTATTTATTGTTCTTTATATATCGAATAAAATATAAATTAAAATATAACCAACAATATAAAATTAGTATTTATACATTTTATACTATATTAAAAGTGGAAGAAATATCTGGTACCATCGGCAGGCCAAATGTGGGACTCTTTTCTCCAAATTTTGCAATTGCCTCGAGTAAAAAGTGAAGGAAATACAATTTATACTAGTGGAATCTGCTTCGTCATCTGCATTTTGTTTTTGGGCGCGCATGGAAAGAGACACTGAACTGCGCGCCAAAAACAAAATGCAACTGTCCAAGCAGCAGATTCCACTAGTAGAAATTGTATTTCCTTGACTTTTTACTCGAGGCAATTGCAAAATTTGGAGAAAAGAGTCCCACAGTTGGCCTGCCGGTGGTACCAGATATAATTTATAGTAGGTTTCAATACTTTTCAGCTCACGCAGTGAATATAATCTGCAATTTGGTTGAGGTAATTTTGAAGAATGTTTCAGACCACCGAGCATCAAGGCACAGCAATTGGAGAAACATATCTCCACCTGTCTTCAGCTAAAGCCCTACCAGTGTGTTGGATGCGGGATGCGAATGAACCAAAAGACTCCCATCCTTTCTCACCAAAGGCGATTCCTCAAATGCAGGTGCAGACCAAATTTTTGCAGATTTTTCCAATTGACCTAGTTCTAGGGATAGCGGCGTAGAGGTTGTGAATAGAGGCGAAAATGAGCGGATAGTGAGAGAAAACTTCGAACTCTGCTTTGGACTGAATGATATCGTATGGACTGGATTTAGCGCTTAAAAGCTCTCATTTTAACACAAAGCAAAAAAATATTTGCTCTATCGATCTAGCAACCTAAATTGAAAATAGAAATGCTGGCCTGCGCATCTTCTTTGCAAAATATTTGATTTTCTCTTTTAACAAGTATATGGCGCAAAGCGCAATAGGTGACCGCGGAGCCCATCCTATATATGAAATTTTGTCACTCCAAAAATCAAGTCTGTGGTTTCTCAACCAATTTCAAATGTAAGCACTGATTTAGAATCAACATATAAGACCAGTGAACAAAAAATCAGGTCTTCTGAGCAATTCTCAAGACTTCAGGTACTACAGCACAAAACCGTATATTGCAATTTTTCATCTTTCTACCCAGAAAAGTAATGTTTCAAATGCCCCGGGACCAGTTCCACCCCTCCAGATCTTCCTAAAATGTTATTACCTTTCAGCAAAAAAAAGTTTGTCCAAATCCGTTGATAATTCGCCATTTCTCAACATACCCCATTTTTCAACCTTTTTACCCAAAAAGGTAATGTTTCAAATGATCCAGGACTGGTCCCACCCCTCTTGATCGTTCTAAAAAGTTATTACCTTTCAGGAAAAAAAAGTTTGTCAAAATCCGATGAGAATTGAGCCTTTTACAGCATACCCAAATTTTCAACCTTTCTACCCAAAAAAGTAATGTTTCAAATGCTCCGGGACTTGTTCCACCACTTCAGATCTTCCTAAAATTTTATTACCTTTCAGGGAAAAAAAAGTTTGTCAAAATCCGTTGAAAATTGAGCCTTTTACAGCATACCCAAATTTTCAACATTTCTACCCAAAAAAGTAATGTTTCAAATGCTCTGGGACTTGTTACACCCCTCCAGATCTTCCTAAAATTTTATTACCTTTCAGGGAAAAAAAGTTTGTCAAAATCCGTTGAGAATTGAGCCTTTTACAGTATACCCAAATTTTCAACATTTCTACCCAAAAAAGTAATGTTTCAAATGCTCGGAAACTGGTTCCACCCCTCCAGATCTTCCTAAAATAGCATTACCTTTCAGGAAAAAAAAAGTTTGTCCCAATCCGTTGAGAATTCGCCCGTGGACAGCATTTCCAGGAACATATATATATATATATATATATATGTATATGTATATATATATGTATATATATACATATATATATATATATATATATATATATATATATATATATATATATATATATATACCTGAGGACAAAAGTTTAGTAACCTCTATGGACCGCGGAGCGGCCCTTCGGGCCGCTTCGCGGTCAAAAACCACTAAAGCTTATTAATTCAGGGGGGACTGCTTTGTTTGCTTATCTTCTTATTCTAACTCGGCATACACTGCACCCTTTAATTTTCGAATCATCATCGAGCTATCGTAAATTTTAATAACCAAGGGTTGATGAATTGGAATTGATTAACAGTAATGTGTACAGTTCTAGGCGCCAAGGGAAACAGACATTAATTTTACAGCTTCTAAAATGTCTGTGTCTATTTTGTGCCAAATTCGAGTAGAGCTGGGGCTTCAAAAACTATGTTGGTCTTGTGCAGGCTGTGATTTTCAAAGCGCTTTCTTCGCAGACATCATCGGCCACTGCATTTCTCAATCACTTCGCGCAAATTAGGTTCTTTCTTCATACCATTCGTCTTTTCCCATTCATTTAATGGTTAGATTTCAGGAACGCTGAAAAACGAAGCATCGTCTAACCTGCAGTCAAAACTTAGTTGAACTGTCAAACTGACAAGAAAAGAATGCAGATGAGCCAAAGAACAACTGCAAATTGGACGAAAAAATATCCAGTCAGTTCTGTGAAACAAACACTTTGTTCTGCGCAAAATGCAGCTACTTTTCTAGGCCTAAGCCAGTTCATTTGAGCACTCTTGCTGTTGCCCACGTTTCTTCTTGCGCCAAAATATATCCTAATTCCTGGCAGCCTTTGAAGTATACGTAACTGAACGAAGAACGTTAAACATAA
>JASANA010002880.1:0-25215 GCA_030248095.1 Ptycholaimellus sp. GST1_10
GGCAGACGCAGCACCTCCAACCGCTTCAAATGCGCCAGCATCTGCGCCAGACTCTTCTCCCGCCTGGAAGTACCAATTTTTGAAGCCCTAAAAATGGGTTTGTCATCCATTTTCGATCGCTTCTACATAATTCACTAAAAGTCTTAGATTTGTTTTTGCTGTGAGAAAAAAAGGCATAACAATTTTCATATGTGGAAATTTTGATGCTGTCAGAATTTTTTTTCTAGCATTTTAAAATCGAGCTAGCATGAACAGAAAGCCTAGGCCGTGACTCATTCTCTCCCCCTCTCCTCTTAGACGATGAACAAAAAGGCGGGAAAAGAAGGCAACCCCTGTTTGGGGCTGTGAAAGTGGGTGTCGTAGAGGACGGCGTTGCCTTCGCAGAGGTCCAGCTCCCGGAGGCCGGCGCCGAGCGAGCAGAGAGCCCGCGTCTGGGCCACCTGGCGAAGCGGGACCCGCAGACTGCGCAACTGCGGCAGGGCTTTCAGACGCTCCTGCAATGCCAGACCATCCAATCCACTGCCAAAGTTTCGCCTCTTCTTCGCAAACATAAATGCTCATATTCGACAGTCAGATTCGGACGATCTTTCCCCTTTGTTACTCGGCATAGTCATAGGTCGATAAAAGTTTTCAATGGAGAAAATGATCGAGTTTTTTTCAACGATAGGCTCTATTGTCTAGGATTTGATCTAACTGCTGTCTTTGAGGACAGAAAATGGGACCTGAAAACATACCTTAATGATGCGAGTGACCGCTTCAGGATCCTCACACCATTCCTCGCCAAAGAGAACGCGTCGAGTCTCGATTGGAAGGTTCCTTTTCCAAAAGTACCTGCAAAAAATCTATTTTATTTGCTCTTCTGCAAAGAATTTTATTTAGTTCCATCGGCTAACGCTTTCAGACTCGGAGGTTCTTTTTTGCCATGATTTTATTGATCCTAAGTTTGAATACATAGTCAGCCAGAGGAGAGGACAAGAGTCAAAGGGATACTCGACTTGAAATTGAATGTTCTAGTTTGAAGTCATTAGTGCGCCGTGGTTTTAGCCGACTTAGTTTTAATCCAGAATATTTATTTCAAACAGTAAAATTGATTAATTTTGATATAAAATCCATTAATGCGCACGCAGCAATTCCACTGATCCGATTTTTTGGCATCTCTGATAAAGTTTCGTTTTATAAAGCCAAAGCAATATGGTATAAATTCTTAAGATATTTCCACTTAAGGCATGAAAACATTCTAAAAACCAATTTTAAAAAAAATAGCTTTAAAAATTTTATTTTAAAGATAAAATAACAAACCGAGCATCGCTGAGGTTGACGGTGAGGCCGACGAGGTCGCCGACGTACTTGTTCACCGCCGAACTGGTGCAGCGCAGCGTCAGCCGACTCCCTTCATCCAGATACCTCAAACCATTCATCTCCCCTATTAGCCAAGCCTCTAAAGCAACCAACGAGAAGGCTGGGACTACGGTCTGCACTAACAACTGACGGTCTGCGTGTTTGTTTTGCTTTGACGAAGGTTTCCAGAATTGCGTGCGCTTGCAATCATTTCATGAGGCATGAAACAGGGCAGGGCAGCGGCGTTTTGAACAGTTGCTGGAAATTGCGCTGCATTGTTTGTGATGCCAAGGTCCAAAGCGCCCATCTTTTTGCGCGGCAGCAGGCCGCCTGCTCCGAAGGACAGGGCGGTCAGAGTTTTTGCATGAAGGTCCGTCTGAGTGGTGGCTCGTAACTTTATTTTTTGGGATCGGCACGATTTTGTTTTGACCTTGATTATGGTCAAAAAACCTCACAAGTTGGGGCTTGAAAATTCGAAAAATTTTCTAAAATGGTGCATTTAATAGATCCCTCTTGGCGAATCAATCAATGCCTTGTTACCAAAGCAGAAGCTATTCATTTTGCTGAATACTTTTTTCGAAACTAGACAAAAATCTAAGACTTTTGATGGACTTTGAGAGTGCAAAACTCAAAATTCGATTTTGGCCAAATTTTGGAGTTTCAAAATAGCCAAATATTTGATTATCCATAATCTCTTTTTGTAAAAGGGATTAAAAGGAAAATTGGAGGTAAAGAGGCAGGCTGTATGGCGGGGCCACGGAAGCCGGGGTCCCCGGAGGACCCAGAGGTAAAATTGTCTCGACGAGGGAAGAAGTGAAAAGGCGAAGGATGGCAGGTGGCAGAGCTATTCGAGAGCGGCTGTCCCAAGGAGCGGTTCACGGAGCTCTGGAAAATCGGACATGGCTCATTCGGCGGCGTCTATTTCGTAGCACCTCTTCTTCTCCGCCATCCTCAACTATCCTCTCCCTTTCAGGCCTATGATCTGGTGACGCGAGAGAAGGTGGCCGTCAAGAAGATGTCCTACAGAGGCAAGGCTTCTTCCGAGGCAGGCGCTTTTCCTTCGCTCCTCTTCCATGCCGCTAGCATCTTTGAGCCAAATTTAGAAATGGGCAGACATAGTCCGCGAGGTGCGCTGCCTCAAGAGCCTCAGCCACCCGAACGTGGTGGAGTTCAAGCACTGCTTTATCCAAAAAGCCACTGCTTGGCTCGTCATGGAATGCTGTCTGTGCTCCGCTGCTGACATCATCAAAGGTTTGCTTTTCCTCCACCCACCCTCTTCTCCATCCTCCTCTCCTCAACCCTCAATTTGCAGTGCACAAGAAGCCACTGCTGGAGTCGGAAATCGCGAGCATAATCCAGGGAGTCCTCAAAGGCCTCAGCTACATCCACGCCCTCAACCGAATCCACCGCGACATCAAGGTGCCCTGGCCCACTTTCTCCTTTCTCCTCGCATTCTAGCTGCTAAAACGAGGTGCGCAGGCTAAAAATATTCTGCTGACGGTCGGAGGTGCAGTGAAGCTGGCTGACTTTGGCTCAGCCTCTTTGGACAGCCAAGCAAGGAGTTTCGCGGGCACCCCCTACTGGATGGCCCCCGAGGTGATCCTGGCCCTGGAGTACGACGCCCGCGCGGACATCTGGTCCCTCAGCATCACCGCCATCGAACTCGCCGAGGGAAGGCCGCCCCTCTTCCGCATGAACGCCATGAGCGCCCTCTACCATATTGCTCAAGTTCACTCCCTCCCCTTCCGCCTCCTCAATTAGCCTGCCGTCCGGCTCAGAGCGATCCGCCTAGACTGAGGTCGGAAGAGAACTGGAGCGAAGGCTTCCTGGACTTCGTCGCCAAGAGTCTAGTCAAGGTGGCTGCCCTGCCTTGGTGGTGAAGTAGGAATGGCGGATGGCAGGAGCCCGGGAAGAGGCTGCAGATGGAGGAGGCTCTCGGCCACCGCTTCCTCCGCCTCCCTCGGCCACCGCTCCAGATTCTCCAGGACCTCATCGCCCGCACCAAAGACGTCGTCCGTGAGAGCGACAGTCTCCAGGTGCCCTTATTCCCCTCATCGCCTGCCTCACCCTGGCGATGATCCCCATTTGAGTGCCAAAAGCTGCGAAAGCTGATGCTGCCGGAGGATGGCGGGAGGGGTGTCGGGGTGCCGGACGGGGCAGGCATCGACCCTCCCTCTCAGCCTCTCACAGTCTCGACTCCTTCCGCTGTTGTATGCTTTTCGGAAAATGTGCTTTTCCGAAAAGCACGGCGTGCTTTTTGGAAAGGAGCCATGCTTTTCGGAAAATCATAAAATAGCAACCATGCTTTTCAGAAAGTGGCTGTGCAATCATGAAAAGGCCATTATTTTCCGAAAAGCATGCATGCCTTTCGGAAAAGTTAAGCACGCATGCTTTTCGGAAAATTGCGAGTGCTCAAATTTCACCAGCTGTAGGCTGTAGCAGAATTTGTGCAGACCCTTCATTTCATAAGCAGAGTAATGCTCTGCCTTGCAGTCACTGTGCAGATTCTGAGAGCTGAGGATTGTGACTTGTGAGGAGTCTGTGAATTGTCTAGAGCAAGCGCTAGGAAAGGATGGCGGGCAAGGGCAACAGCTTCGAGGGGCAAATCATCGTCAACATATCTATCAAGATCAAGCCTCCCAACTTCGACACCTATGTTTCTTTTTCTCTTTTTTCTTTCTACTGTTTCCTTCTTCATTAAACTTTGGTTCGATTAATGGCTGAATGGCTGCTTTCAGGAGGAGAAGGACAAGTACTACACGGTGATCAACATGCTGAAGGCGCTGCTGATGAAGAAGGTGATCAAGAAGGAGCGCGGGGATGTCACCAGTGGCTTTTGCGATGTCATCTCTGACGAGAAGGAGCTCACGGCGATGGCGGAGCTCAGTCAGCTCACTACGCACGAGCATCTGTGAAAGGTTCTCCAGACCTTTTCAGGCTTTCTCCTTTGCGCATAGGGAATAGTCTGCAGTACTATGGGGAGATGGAGGAGCTGAACGGAGCGCTGGGGATGGACATGAGTGGAGCGCTCTCCATCCTCTCCACGCACGGCCACTCTGCAGAGCCTGGCCAACGACATCCAAAAGGTTTGCCATCTCGCCTCTCACTGTCATTTACCTGCTCAACAAGTGATGCAATTTTAAACCAGTGATCATGATGGAGGTTGCGCAGGCTGCTGGATCAAAACATTGCGCTACGTCTATGATGGGCTTCAGGTTGTTTGTTCTCGAGGAAAAAGTCTTTTTTCCCTCATGGCTGATGACTGTTGCAACAAGTGATGGTTCGGGAGCTGTTGGAACGACGGCTGAGCAGACTCCTGGAGCTGAGCAGAGCCTTCCCTGGCATCGCCCCTTATGGAAAGCGATAGATCTGTTAATTTTCTACTTTTCTATAAGCAAACTTTCAAGTGCCATTGTCCATCTTCCTTTTTGCGCGGCCGAAGGCCGCCTGCCGCGGAGGGCAGGGCAGTCAGAGCTCCGGAGGCCGGAGGGCATGGGTGCGGAGGCCGGAGGAGCTCTGGCGCCCTGCCCGAAGCAGCGGGCGGCCAAGGCCAGCTTAACCAGTTACCTCATTTTTGCGTCCGTCTTTCCGCATATCTTATTATATACGCGTGATGCCATTTTGGGAGGGGTACTTGGGCACGCTGGATTCGAAATATATCCTGGCATATGATACCTTTTTGGATAGATCTCAGCGAGTTATGCAACATATATTAGGCGCACTATGCTCCGATAAAACTGAACCCCAAATATGATTGAAAATGTGCGCGATTTTGCCATTTTTGGCCATTTTTTGACTTTGAAACTTCATAGCTCCATCAGTTTTCAACTTTTCCTGGCGGACTTTTTTTTAAATTCAAGGCAATACAATTCTTTTTTGAATTTCCCCTTTACTTTGTTAACTTTTTAACATTATTTTTATGAAAAATGCAAATGAGTAAAGTCAATTTTTGCGATTTGGGCTCTACTCGGTGACCAGATGTTTCAAGGTATTTATTTGGCAAATATTTGTTCTCAGAGCTGACATCCACTGCTTGTGGCGATTAGTTTGCACAATAATCGTGCTACTCTGGACTGAAATTTGCTTTTATTTAGGCTCATGTTCATGAACGGTAGCATAAAGTGACATTTAAATGACTGAGAATTTAATGTGAACCAGGGTGCAAAACTAAAAGTAGTGATAGTGATAGTGATCAGTGATCACCACTGAATCAGCTTGCTGAATCAGGCCGCTAAATCAGCCGGCTGATCAGTGATTATACAGATTATATATAAACTGATCAGTTGGAATCTGTGGGATTCAGCGATTTTTAGTTTTGATCAACTGATCAGCGGGAATCAGCAGGATTCAGCGATTTTTAGTTTTGCGCCCAGCATGCTGTTTGTACTTGGTTCAATGGTGTAGTGCATTATTGTGGACAAAGGTCAACACCAAAATGTGGCCGCGCGAAGCGCGGCCACTGACCAATATTACTAGTCTTATATAATACGCGTGATGCCATTTTGGGAGGGGTCTCAGGGCTCCCTGGATTCTTTACTTATCCTGACATGTGATAGCTCTATGAATCAGTCTCGACGAATTATTCAATATTTTTTGGGGTTATCTATGCATGGGAAATGTTAAAGACATGAAATAATCAAAAACATTCGCATTTTTGCCATTTTTGAGCATTTTTTGACTTTGAAACATCATAGCTCCTCCATTTTTTAACTTTTTTGGTTGAATTTTTTTTTCAGTTGCAGCTACAACAATTCTGTCTTAATTCCGTTTGTTAGTTATCAAAGTTTTTAATAAAATATTTGAAAATAAATGGATTGACTGATGACAATTTTTAGATTTTTGGCCTACCCAGGAGCCTGATGTGATTAGGATGCATTAAGTAATTCCTTTTAGAACTCAGGCAACGAAACCACGAAATGTAACCTCATGAAGATTAATTTTGGCATGGTTTGTATTATTTTAACTTTTAGTTAAATACATGTTTTTGGTTTTCAATGGGTGATAGAACCACTGATTAACGTTGTATCAAGTTTGAAATACTGCCTGAATGACATGGTCAAATAACTTCTTATTTTTATGCTCTCAAACGTTTCTTTTATCTTTGCTGTGGTGTGTCAGATTACTTTTTTATTTTTCTTATTTGTTGGTTTTATTATAAAGTTGGCCGCGCGGAGAGCGGCCACTGACCAATATTACTAGTATATATATATGTGTGTGTCCGAGGCCCGTACTCCTCGGTTTTTCAACGAAAATGGCTGATTTTTTGCCTGAAGGTCCGTCTAGGCGGTGCCTCGGGACCATTTTTGGCGCTTGGCGTAATTTTTTGAATTTCGCCCAAAACTCAATTTTTTGATGTTTCAAGACACTAAAAATCGTAAATCACTGGTTTTTCCATGAAATTAGCTGAAATTTTGCATGAAAGTCCACCTTGGTGATGCCTTGGCACCATTATTAGGGCTTGGCGAAATTTTTTGATTTTCACCCAAAACTCAATTTTTTGATGTTTCAAAATACGAAAAATCTTAAATCACTGGTTTTTCAGTGGAATTAGCTGATTTTTGGCAGATACGTCCGCCTCAGTAACATTTAAAAGCTGGCAAAAGGAATTTTTGAAATATTTATTATTTCTTGATTCTTAGTCAAAAGACCAAAATCTTGATGTTTCAAAAATTCAAACATCTATAAATCCCTAGTTTTTCTATAAAATTAACTCAATTTTGGCAGTTATGGTTGTTTAGGTGGTGTCTTGAAGCTGTTAAAAGGATTTTATGAAACAAATTTGTAATATTTCGCTTTGTGGTCAAAAACATAAAATTTTGATGTTTCAAAAATTCAAACAAGCATATGTTTAAGGCTTTTGAAGCTGACCAGCTGATTTTGACTAGAAGTGATTCTTATGCAGTTATAACGTTGCTTACTTGGAACAAAGGCCGCGCATCTTGGCAATAGCCTAGAATACCTTGTTACAAGTGCCATTGTCCATTTTGCCAAATTATATGATTCTATATACTAGTATTGCTGTCTTTTGTTTCAAACTGTCATTTTCATAAAAGCATATCATTTTCCGAAAAGCACAGCGTGCTTTTCCGAAATAGCTTGCCTTTTCCGAAAAGCATGGCCCCTTTCCGAAAAGCACAGTTGCCATTTCATGATTTTCCGAAAAGCATGGCCCCTTTCCGAAAAGCACGCCGTGCTTTTCGGAAAAGCACACTTTCACAAAAGCATACAACACCGCCCGCCCAACAACCCCATGCCTCCTCCTCCACACCCCTCTCCCAGCACCAACTCCCCCGACCTCGCCGCACTCATGCTAGTCCTTCGTCGCGCCGTCTCTGATATGAGGTTCACCCGAAACAGGGTGCGAATGATGCCCATAGAGGTCTCCATGTCCGAGAAGCTCAATGGCCTGGAGAGTCGGATGGAGGAACTCAATGCCCGCATTCCCAACCTCACACCCTCTAGCCACACTGCCCTCCACCCTCCTCCAGCCACCCTCTTCAGTCTACCAATTTCTGACTTTTTCATGTGTCTGCTTGTCCTATTGTGCTCTTTTTATGGCTTTGATTTTATGACCAGAGACCATAACAACGTAAAAAACAATCAAAAACATTTCTCATTGTTAATGACCCAATTGTGTGTGCTATGGAAAGGCTGAAAACATAAGGCGCACACAAATAATTTACTTTAAAGGAACATTTTTAGCATCAGCATACGGCATGCGTATTGAAGGTGTTTGCTATCGAGGCACACTTAGGAAGGAATCTTGCCGTCGATGACTTTGATTCAAAAAGTCAAGGCAGCCATGGGAATATGAGTAAAATACGGAAGCTTAGCATGGATAAAGTCTGCACAATCACCTTCACCCGCCAGCGCGATCACATTGACCTTCTATATAGTTCTGCGTTGCTTGCTATCAAACTATTGGTTTATCACCCACCTCAATTTCAAGATTTCAAGCCTAAATATTTTGTTGAATTTCAGCGAAATGACGGCACCAAACAAGAGATGAAGGTGTTTGATTTGTATTAGAAAGTCATTTGTTTTCAATGTATTTTAGCCAATGTCAAATACGCCAGATTTTAGCGTCAAGAAAGAACAATTAAATAAAAGCATATGAATTATCTAAAAAAATTTGACGGCTAAAATTGAATTGCGAGTGGTCGTTTCTTACGTTTCAGGACCTAAGGAACACAGATCTATGCGTCACATTTCCAGTATCTTAGTCGCATTTTCTAACACTACCTAAATGTCCAAGTTTTATGAAATTTTATTTTGTATTACCCTTCCTTGCTTTATTCATGTTTATTGAAGGTTGCTATGGCATCGAGATTGCTTCATTTCATTTTCCTGCATGGCTGTACCTGTTATCCACGTTTAATTGTGCATTTTTTGCTGCTTTTTCCTGCTTTTGATTCTATTTTCTGCTTCTCTTTTTGATTATTCTGCTTTTTCAAAAAGAACTACATAATTGGCGGGATGACAAAATCACTTTTCCTACTCCAAAGGGTGCAATTCCACTTTTAGGATCTCAGGCGCAGGGCGTCTGGGCCAAGACCACCGAGTGGCCAGCCAGTTCGCAGAGCGTAGCAGCCAGGCGGACTGCGGGACAGGCGCTGCCGACCCCGTGCCAGTCCACAGCGCAGGCCGTCGCCAGTTCAGCCAGTCGTCCATCGGCCAGCTGACAGTCCTGAGGGCAGTTCTAATATTAATAATCCCATGGGACGGGACAGGGGACAGCAATGTTCTATGATAGCCAGTCCCCTGTCCTGTCCCATGGGATTATTAATATTAGCACTGCCCAGCAGCAGGAGGAGGTATAAACTGAGAGGCCAAGGACAATAGGGCTATCAACTTGACAGGAATCGCTCACTTTGATGGGCTGTAAAATGGTTTCTAGTGGCCCAAAGAATGCCATCCCTTAGAGAGCACAGGGGCGGGCGGGTGGGTAGGGTGGCTAGGTGGGTGGATGGAAAGTTTTTTATGTGTGCGGAAGAAACGAAAAAAAGGCTGGGAAGTTTTTTCTGTGTGCGCTGGAAACGCAAAAAGGCTGGAAAGTTTTTTCTGTGTGCGCTGGAAACGCCAAAAAAGCTGGCAAGTTTTTTCTGTGTGCGCTGGAAACGCAAAAAAGGCTGGAAAGTTATTTCTGTGTGCGCTAGAAACGCAAAAAAGGCTAGAAAGTACTTTCTGTGTGCGCTGGAAACGCAAAAAGGCTGGAAAGTTTTTCTGTGTGCGCTGGAAATGCAAAAAAGGCTGGAATGTTTTTTCTGTGTGCGCTAGAATCACAAAAAAGGCTAGAAAGTTTTTTCTTTGTGCGCTGGAAATGCAAAAAAGGCTGGAAAGTTTTTCCTGTGTGCGCTGGATACGCAAAAAAGGCTGGAAAGTTTTTCCTGTGTGCGCTGGAAACGCAAAAAAGGCTGGAAAGTTTTTTCTGTGTGCGCAAGAAACGCAAAAAAAGGCTGGGAAGTTTTTTCTGTGTGCGCTCTAAACGCAAAAAAAGGCTGGAAAGTTTTTTCTGTGTGCGCTGGAAACGCAAAAAAGGCTGGAAAGTTTTTTATGTGTGCGCTGGAAACGCAAAAAAGGCTGGCAAGTTTTTTCTGTGTGCGCAAGAAACGCAAAAAAAGGCTGGGAAGTTTTTTCTGTGTGTGCTGGAAACGCAAAAAAGGCTGGCAAGTTTTTTCTGTGTGCGCTGGAAACGCAAAAAAGGCTGGAAAGTTATTTCTGTGTGCGCTAGAAACGCAAAAAAGGCTAGAAAGTATTTTCTGTGTGCGCTGGAAACGCAAAAAGGCTGGAAAGTTTTTCTGTGTGCGCTGGAAATGCAAAACAGGCTGGAAAGTTTTTCCTGTGTGCGCTGGAAACGCAAAAAAGGGTGGAAAATTTTTTCTATGTGCGCTGGAAACGCAAAAAAGGCTGAAAAGTTTTTCCTGTGTGCGCTAGAAACGCATAAAAAGGCTGGACATTTTTTCCTTTGTGCGCTGGAAATGCAAAAAAGGCTGGAAAGTTTTTCCTGTGTGCGCTGGAAACGCAAAAAAGGCTGGAAAGGTTTTTCTGTGTGCGCTGGAAACGCAAAAAAGGCTGGAAAGTTTTTTCTGTGTGCGCAAGAAACGCAAAAAAAGGCTGGGAAGTTTTTCCTGTGTGCGCTGGAAATGCAAAAAAGGCTGGGAAATTTTTTTCTGGGTGCGCTGGAATCGCCAAAAAGGCTGGAAAGTTTTTTCTGTGTGCGCTGGAAACGAAAAAAGGCTGGAAAGTTTTTTCTGTGTGCGCTGAAAACGCAAAAAAGGGTGCAAAGGTTTTCTGTGTGCGCAAGAAACGCAAAAAAAGGCTGGGAAGTTTTTTCTGTGTGCGCTGGAATCGCCAAAAAGGCTGGGAAGTTTTTTCTGTGTGCGCTGGAAACGCAAAAAAGGCTGGAAAGTTTTTTCTGTGTGCGCTGGAAACGCCAAAAATGCTGGAAAGTTTTTTCTGTGTGCGCTGGAAACGAAAAAAGGCTGGAAAGTTTTTTCTGTGTGCGCTGAAAACGCAAAAAAGGGTGCAAAGGTTTTCTGTGTGCGCAAGAAACGCAAAAAAAGGCTGGGAAGTTTTTTCTGTGTGCGCTGGAATCGCCAAAAAGGCTGGGAAGTTTTTTCTGTGTGCGCTGGAAACGCAAAAAAGGCTGGAAAGTTTTTTCTGTGTGCGCTGGAAACGCCAAAAATGCTGGAAAGTTTTTTCTGTGTGCGCTGGAAACGAAAAAAGGCTGGAAAGTTTTTTCTGTGTGCGCTGAAAACGCAAAAAAGGGTGCAAAGGTTTTCTGTGTGCGCAAGAAACGCAAAAAAAGGCTGGGAAGTTTTTTCTGTGTGCGCTGGAATCGCCAAAAAGGCTGGGAAGTTTTTTCTGTGTGCGCAAGAAACGCAAAAAAAGGCTGGGAAATTTTTTTCTGTGTGCGCTGGAATCGCCAAAAAGGCTGGAAAGTTTTTTCTGTGTGCGCTGGAAACGAAAAAAGGCTGGAAAGTTTTTCTGTGTGCGCAAGAAGCGCAAAAAAAGGCTGGGAAATTTTTTTCTGGGTGCGCTGGAATCGCCAAAAAGGCTGGAAAGTTTTTTCTGTGTGCGCTGGAAACGAAAAAAGGCTGGAAAGTTTTTTCTGTGTGCGCAAGAAGCGCAAAAAAAGGCTGGGAAGTTTTTTCTGTGTGCGCTGGAAACGCCAAAAATGCTGGAAAGTTTTTTCTGTGTGCGCTGGAAACGAAAAAAGGCTGGAAAGTTTTTTCTGTGTGCGCTGAAAACGCAAAAAAGGGTGCAAAGGTTTTCTGTGTGCGCAAGAAACGCAAAAAAAGGCTGGGAAGTTTTTTCTGTGTGCGCTGGAATCGCCAAAAAGGCTGGGAAGTTTTTTCTGTGTGCGCTGGAAACGCAAAAAAGGCTGGAAAGTTTTTTCTGTGTGCGCTGGAAACGCCAAAAATGCTGGAAAGTTTTTTCTGTGTGCGCTGGAAACGAAAAAAGGCTGGAAAGTTTTTTCTGTGTGCGCTGAAAACGCAAAAAAGGGTGCAAAGGTTTTCTGTGTGCGCAAGAAACGCAAAAAAAGGCTGGAAAGTTTTTTCTGTGTGCGCAAGAAGCGCAAAAAAAGGCTGGGAAGTTTTTTCTGTGTGCGCTGGAAACGCAAAAAAGGCTGGAAAGTTTTTTCTGTGTGCGCTGGAAACGCCAAAAATGCTGGAAAGTTTTTTCTGTGTGCGCTGGAAACGAAAAAAGGCTGGAAAGTTTTTTCTGTGTGCGCTGAAAACGCAAAAAAGGGTGCAAAGGTTTTCTGTGTGCGCAAGAAACGCAAAAAAAGGCTGGAAAGTTTTTTCTGTGTGCGCTGGAAACGAAAAAAGGCTGGAAAGTTTTTCTGTGTGCGCAAGAAACGCAAAAAAAGGCTGGGAAGTTTTTTCTGTGTGCGCTGGAAACGCAAAAAAGGCTGGAAAGTTTTTTCTGTGTGCGCTGGAAACGCCAAAAATGCTGGAAAGTTTTTTCTGTGTGCGCTGGAAACGAAAAAAGGCTGGAAAGTTTTTTCTGTGTGCGCTGAAAACGCAAAAAAGGGTGCAAAGGTTTTCTGTGTGCGCAAGAAACGCAAAAAAAGGCTGGAAAGTTTTTTCTGTGTGCGCTGGAAACGCAAAAAGGCTGGAAAGTTTTACTAAGCCTAAGCCTTTTATAGAGTCAGCATACCATGAGTTTGATGTAACCAGAATAAATGTACCTATTGTAAAAAATAGCCAGGAGGGACACTGGCTCTGTGAGGCCCTCACCTGCGCCCGCCAGACCAACCACACTGACCTTCCATATTTCTCAAACTCTTAAACTATGGGTTTATCACCCACTCATTTGCATCATTCCTTTCAAGCCTAAATGGCGGCACCAAACACAAGAAGAAGGTGTTTGATTTGTATTTGAAAGTCAATTGTTTTCTATGTATTTTAGCCAATGTCAAATACGCCAGATTTTAACGTCAAGAAAAACCAATTAAATAAAAGCATATGAATTATTTAAAAAAATTTGACGGCTAAAATTGAAATGCGAGGGGCCGTTTCTTACGTTTCAGGACCTAATGAACTCAGATCTATGCGTCACATTTCCAGTTTCTTAGTCGCATTTTCTAACACCACCTAAATGTCCAAGTTTTATAAAAATTTTATTTTACATTGCCCTTGCTTTATTCACGTTGATTGAAGGTTGCTTTGGCATGAGCATTGCTTCATTTCAATTTCCTGCATGGCTGTATCTGTCACCCACGCTTGCTTGTCCATTTATTCTGCTTTTGTAAAAAGAACTACATGATTGGCGGGATGACAAAATCGCTTTTCCTACTCCAAAGTAGGCAATTCCATTTTTTCGGATCTCAGGCGCAGGGCGTTTGGGCCAAGAGCACCGAGTGCCCTGCCAGCTCGCAGAGCGTAGCAGCCAGGCGGACTGCGGGACAGGCGCTACCAACCCCGTGCCAGTCCGCAGCGCAGGCCGTCTCCAGTTCAGCCAGTCGTCCATCGGCCAGCTGACAGTCCTGGCAGAGTAGCAGAAGGAATAAACTGAGAGGACAAGGGCTATAGGGTTATCGTCTCAAATGAGCATGGATATTATTACTGAAATTGTGAATCTCTGATGCCATGTTTTCTCATAGCATGTTTTCCCATTATTTTAATGGTTTCATTTAAAAGTGCTGAAAAGTTGAAGGATTGAACGGTGAAACTATAAAATAAGTTATTTAACTAGAAACTATAAATTATTGATCAACCAGTCGGCCAGCTGACAGTCCTGGCAGAGCAGTAGGAGGAATAAACTGAGAGGGGCTACAGGGCTATCAACTTGACAGGAATCGCTCACTTTGATGGGCTGTAAAATGTTTTCTAGTGGCTCAAAGAATGTCATTTTTAGGGCCACTAGAAACCATTTTGCAGCCCATCAAAGTGAGCAATTCCTGTCAAGTTGATAATCCTGTAGGCGGCGCAACCTTGAAGAGGCCTCCGGTATCAAGCAGCAGGTCACAGGGTCCGTTGGAGACCTTGGAGGCGTCCGCTGCGTTCTGCACGGATGAGCCGATGGAGGCCGCTTCACTTGAGGTGGATGGCGCAGAAGTGTTCTCCCAGGATGGAAACAAGGCTGGAAAAGGAGTTGGAAGGTTTGTCGGATCGGATGGCTCAGCGGACCTTGAACAGTGAAATTGAGGCTGTCCAGAGCAACTTGATTTGTAAAGAGCAAGAGAAGCAGGCTTCCGCTGGTGCTGGTGAAACTTTGTCCGTTGCAGTTTTCTACCGTCGAACAGCTGCCATGGGATTGTTTTGAGGATGCAACAGAGGCCTCGTAAGCTATGAACCTTAGATGGCTGTAGGAAAAGTCGGAGAAGATCTTGAGCCTATCACCATTCAGGTTCAGCGATAAAAATGTTAGTTTCAAAGTGCTCCCGCTTTTGGGCGAGGCAATAAATTCCCTGAGCAAAATCACGGCAATTAATTACTATAGGTACATTTACTAATTGCTCATGTTGGTGTCCAGCTTTAAGGCTTCGCAAGCGAAGCCTACGCAGTTGCCACTATACAAATTCTTTTGACTAAGCCTAAGCCTTTTACAGAGTCAGTATACCGAGGGTTTAAAGGTGTGTTTTATGTTTGATGATGATATGCCGAATCTCTTCCTCGAACGCCGCACCTCTAAACACTCACTGTGCTATCGAATATCTCACATGTCACATTCCACCAAGCCACGCCTTTCCTATCTGTCCTTAACACACATCCACCTTTTTCACATTCTAAACAAAAACAATGTGATGTGCTCATCGTCAAATTTAGAGAGAAACTCGTTAAAGTTTTCAATAATGTTCACAGACGGAAAAATGTAATGATACCTCGTCAAAGAAAACCTAAAGCTAAGGTATATAAAAAATTCTTAGACATTCTAACTCTCGATTTTCTGCAGAGCGGCTCCTGAAATTAGTTTTATTTCTTTACACTTCAATTTAGTGGCCGCCGTTTTATAGAATGTTCCATGGAGATTTTATGGAAGAACAGAAGTATATTGAAGTTTGTATGTGCTGCTGTACTCTAAAAAACAATCCTGCAAGCAACGCTCAAGCTGGCGATTAAGGCTAAAAACTTTGGCTTCATCGGATGTTCATTTTTGTTCCCCATTATGTAGCGCCTTGCTTTCCTGTGATCCTTGTTGCAGATATTGTCCGTTGGTCAAATGACGTTTACGTTTGGCACAATTTTGGTAAAAAGGGAATCGAACTTCTCGATCGATTGGATGCAAAACTTTGCAAAATATTTCAACGATATACTCCATTCATCAAAATCACATGAGACCTACAATTAACTTTTAAGTTATCTTGTGCAGCGTGTTACGACACTTTGAGGAGTGAGTAAAACATGTGGGCATAAAATTATTTATTTTTGGCCTCAAATTAGTTTGCATTCACATTTGAAAGGTTTTGTCTTTGAATATGGACCGTATCAAAATCATTTGCTCAAAACAATACGATACAATACAATGCAACGGCCAATTTTAACGAACAAACGATGGCTGGCGTCTGAGGATGTTTTCTGTGACATCATTTGAGAGAGTGCTTCTCTTTTCATAGAGCAGGTCGGGTTTGATTCTTGTCACCATTGTTAACTACTATCAGTGCTAAAGTTTGTGGGAATCGTAGGAATTGGGCGAGTGATTATGATGTGATACCCCTTTGTTCCTTGGCGCACAGAGCTTACGTTGCCAAGTTCTAGCCAAGTGTCCAATCGTAGGTCAGACTCACTTTAGGAGCGATGAGTATGTTCTCTGTGAACCCCTAGGGAATGTCCTTGGCGGCAAAATAAACTCCCGCCAACTGCTTGCTCCATGTCCCCTCTCTCTCCATTGCGTTGAGTTTCACTTGCACTCTCCCACCACCTCCTTTGCACCTCTCTTCCCATCACCATCATCCCCTTTGAACTGCCTCTCCAATCGCAATTTTGCTGAAGGCCGCCTGTCGCGGAGGGCGGGACAGTCAGAGCTCCGGAGGCCATAGGGCATGGGTACAAAAGCCCTATTGCCTATAGCATGCCATGAAAACTGATTACTAGGTGCACGGCCACAGATGACAGCTGATGCCCCAGCTGCAGATGCAACTTCCGGAGCTCTATCAGAATGGAATATGAGCTGGTCCAATGGCAGACCGGGCACGCATGGGCAGGCCTTTTCTGGCTGTTCCGGCGGCATGAGAGAAACCAGCTGTTCCTCTCCACCTCAGCTGTTTGGCATTTCTTTGCCCCCCTTTCGCCAGTCTCTCAGAAAGTTGGAACAATGTCTTCGCTGATCCCCATCGGCAGCCAGCTTTTCAACCCACCCAGCAACTCCAATGCAAGATCATCCGCCAGCTCGACACCACCGGCGCCGTCTACGAGGCCCAGTACCTCATCCAACAGCGCAAGGTCTGCATCAAGGCCGGCAAATTCGTCGACATCCACACCGAGTTCCAGGTCCCCCGCCCTCTTAGCCTTCCTCACGTAGG
Source organism: Ptycholaimellus sp. GST1_10 (assembly GCA_030248095.1). Lineage (NCBI taxonomy): Eukaryota > Metazoa > Nematoda > Chromadorea > Chromadorida > Chromadoridae > Ptycholaimellus > Ptycholaimellus sp. GST1_10. Next base: position 16,307 of record JASANA010002880.1, read on the forward strand.
CTTCACTTAGGTCTGGTAGTCTATGGGTCGCCAGCAAGGAATGATCGCTTAAGGCCCGTGAGTCATGATAACTGTTCCTAGGTGAACAACCGTGGACCTTTCAGGCGGTTCCTTCCGATTTGATCCGATGCCATGGCGACGGGTTGCGATGCGAATGGTGCGGTGGTTCAAAAGGGTGGCGTGGCATCCCCATTCAGTTGCTTCTAGGCGGATTCTAGGGAATGCCATGGTCATGGCGACGAGTGCGACGAATTGCACGGAACACGGTGAACTTCTGCGTTGGCCTAGTGACGAGGAAGTTAGACTCTTATTTGAGTATCTTAGTATCTTAACAAAAAAGGGCCCAAACCTATTCTTAGAGACTACGAAACCGTGGACGAGAAGAAAAGAGAAGAAGAGAAGAGTTCCATGCCATGGCGACGAATGCTTGGTCGGAGAGCAAGAACGGCAAGAAGGGTCGTGCGAAACATGGTCAACTGGTCCATTGGTCTCATCACAAGAAAGTTGGACTCTTGTTTGAGTATCTTAGTATCTTAACAAAAAAGGGCCCAAACCTATTCTTAGGAGTTACGAGACAACAGACGAGGTGGGCTACACTACCACCCGCCCACCACCCTTGGCGCGACGTCGCTAGGCGCCATCATCTTCATCATCATCCGTTGGTCCACTCCATCTCACTTAGCCACTCCAATAGACCCATGGCCAGCCCAAGCGCCCCCACCCAGCCCCACTCAGCGCCTCCACCAGCCCCTTCCAGTATCGCTGGCTGCTCCTCGTTCTCGTCCAGCTCATTACCGTCTTCATCGTCTTCATCCTTGACCTCAGTTGGTCCACTCCATCTCACTTAGCCACTCCAATAGACCCATGGCCAGCCCAAGCGCCCCCACCCAGCCCCACTCAGCGCCTCCACCAGCCCCTTCCAGTATCGCTGGCTGCTCCTCGTTCTCGTCCAGCTCATTACCGTCTTCATCGTCTTCATCCTTGACCTCAGTTGGTCCACTCCATCTCACTTAGCCACTCCAATAGACCCATGGCCAGCCCAAGCGCCCCCACCCAGCCCCACTCAGCGCCTCCACCAGCCCCTTCCAGTATCGCTGGCTGCTCCTCGTTCTCGTCCAGCTCATTACCGTCTTCATCGTCTTCATCCTTGACCTCAGTTGGTCCACTCCATCTCACTTAGCCACTCCAATAGACCCATGGCCAGCCCAAGCGCCCCCACCCAGCCCCACTCAGCGCCTCCACCAGCCCCTTCCAGTATCGCTGGCTGCTCCTCGTTCTCGTCCAGCTCATTACCGTCTTCATTGTCTTCATCCTTGACCTCAGTTGGTCCACTCCATCTCACTTAGCCACTCCAATAGACCCATGGCCAGCCCAAGCGCCCCCACCCAGCCCCACTCAGCGCCTCCACCAGCCCCTTCCAGTATCGCACACCACCGGGAGAGGGCAGGAACTTGTTTTGCTTCCTAGCCCTGCCAGTGCTTCTTGGGCCCCTGACAGGCCTGTGGGCCAACAAATCCCCACCAGGCAACAGGCAACGTCATCCTCGCCATCGTCACCACCATCGCCTCCTCCGCCGCCCGCGACAAGGCCAAGGCCTGGGTCACCTATTTTTGGGCCCTACGAGACATTAGCTGGCTACGTAACTCTTCATCCCCCACCCACACCATGGGCTTAGGCTTCACCACCGCCTTCGTCGTCCTCATCCTTCACCATGGACAAAGGCTGCCTGTCCCAGATTGATGACTTTGATTCGTGAGCTTGAGGCCTCCGCCCTTGTGCCGTACTTGCCGTTCTGAAGCACCTCTGGCGCCATCAACCATAGATGTATGAGGGGGGGGGCGCACACACGTACCACGTCATTGGTCAAAATTTTGCATTTGGGGGGGGGGGGGGGCGGGGGGGCGCCAGACGTACCCACGTCAGGGGAAACTTTGGGGTAGAGGGGGGGGGGGGGGGGGGGGGGGGGCGCCAGACGTACCACGTCTGCCAAGCCAAAATTTTTCACCTAGCCGACCCTGAAAATAAAAAATTTTCTTCAGAAAATTGTTCAATTTTTGGCATTATTATCCATTTTTGCGTGGCCGCAGGCCACCTGCCGCCAAGGGCAGGGCAGTCAGAGCTCCGGAGGCCGTAGGGCATGGGTGCAGAGGCCCCGGAGCGTCCTGAGGAGCGGGGCCTTGGCACCATGAAAGCCTTCCTGTCCTCCGTCAGCGCCCTGCTCACCCCATATCATGGATTTGACTTTGTAGCCAGGGTGGGCAGTTTCGGGTTCGATTGAATTTCCCTGGTGACTATCCCGTGAACCCGCCGGTCATCAAGTTCACGACAGGAATGTGGCATCCGAACGGTTTCTACCTTTCTTTCCTCACCCCAGATCATAAACCTGAGCCAATGGCGGTTGCGGCTCCGCAATGTTTCACTCAAATGGTGAAATTCAAAATTCTCAACTTTTTTCATCGCCTAAACTCAAATGCCCGGCCATTTAAGTCACTGTGGACGGCTACGTGGAGCGTTTAGTATTCGGCGGCAGCGTGCAGTCTATGCTCGCCTCTTTGATCGCACTGCTGGCGTTGCCCAGCGACAACACGCCACTCAACCTCACTGCCATGGTTCCATTTTCTTTCATCCTAGCTGCCTATGAAGTCTGATTGCAATGTTTGACCCAAATGGTGAAATTCAAAATTCTCAACTTTTTTCATCGCCTAAACTCAAATACCCGGCCATTTAAGTGGGCATGAGCGGCGAAATCGCAGTCGAGTTCCCTGAGGAGCGGGGCATAGGAGCCGTCAAAACCTTCCTCTCCTGCATCAGCCTCCTCCTCATCTACCCCAGCATCGATTCACCGGCCAACACCGAAGCCGCGGTTCCATTTTCTTTCATCTAAGCCGCCAATGAAGTCTGATTGATGATCCCTAGTTAGGAGTTGCTTAGGAGTTGATACAAAGAGGATTTTTCTCTCCATTTCTCCAATCACAACTTCAATTCAATCAGACATAAAGAATGAATGCGAAATGGCCAGGACCCTTCTTCTTTCCTTCTTCTAAGGTTCTCACATTCAAATGAAGTTCTGCCACCATCCAAGGCAATATGCTTTATTTAACATTGGGTCAAGAGTTCACTGCAAATTTTCAATCGTAAAAAGTCCTGATGATAAAAAAAACTCGCCTGATGCGATGAACCCCCCCCCAAAGATTACACCCCCTTAAGATACACCCTCCCCCTAAGCGATACACCCTCCCCCAAGAAATACACCCCCCAAAGGTTATATCTGGTACCATCGGCAAGCCAAATGTGGATCTCTTTTCTCCAAAAATTGAAATTGCCTCGAGTTAAAAGTCTAAGAAATACATCTAATTTTAATTAAATATATAACCAACAATATAAAATTTGTATCTATACATTCATACTATATTAAAAGTGGAAGAAATAAATGGTACCATCGGCAGGCCAAATGTGGGACTCTTTTCTCCAAAATTTGCAATTGCCTCGAGTACAAAGTCAAGGAAATACATTTTCTGCTAGTGGAATCTGTTGCGTCATCTTCATTTTTTGGGCACGCATGAAAAGAGACATTGAACTGCGCGCCAAAAAAATGCAACTGTCCAAGCAGCAGATTCTACTAGTAGAAAATGTATTTCCTTGACTTTGTACTCGAGGCAATTTCAAATTTTGGAGAAAAGAGTCCCACATTTGGCCTGCCGATGGTACCAGATATCATCCATTGCATAGATTAGGAAAAGGAGCAGAAAGAGAAGGTGGAGTTTGGACAGGCACGGATATTCCGTTTTGTTTCGGGGGGGGGGGGAAATTAGTTTGTTTCAGTTAAGGTAATTTTGCATATTGTGTCTATCATTACTTGACTACTTGAGGATACTGGTTTAATAAAAGGCTAATTCAAAAGTAGTCGGATAAGAGCTTCAAAATCAAACATATCGCAAAAAAGGACTTGATGAAAGAATGCAAAATTAAGATGTGTCAAAAAATTAATCAGAAGTTTCCGCGGCGGTCTTTGGCATTGCGGAAGGTGGTGAGAGCAGCGGCGTAGTCCATGGGCAGGTCCTTGTTCATGGAGATGAGGGCGTAGGCGTTGAGGCGGGAGCTCTCCATCGTGGATGAGCGGAAGTCCTTGATTCGCTTCATGGAGCTGAAGCTTCTCTCCACCTCAGACGTCGTGACGGGCATTGAGGCAAATGCGATGAGGGCAGTGTGGATGGCAGGGAGGTACTCGGCGTTGCAGCGCTGCAGGGCAGAGATGATCTTGTCGGGTAGGGGCTGAAGAGGGTCATTGCGGAAGGTGGTGAGAGCAGCGGCGTAGTCCATGGGCAGGTCCTTGTTCATGGAGATGAGGGCGTAGGCGTTGAGGCGGGAGCTCTCCATCGTGGATGAGCGGAAGTCCTTGATTCGCTTCATGGAGCTGAAGCTTCTCTCCACCTCAGACGTCGTGACAGGCATTGAGGCAAATGCGATGAGGGCAGTGTGGATGGCAGGGAGGTACTCGGCGTTGCAGCGCTGCAGGGCAGAGATGATCTTGTCGGGTAGGGGCTGAAGAGGGTCATTGCGGAAGGTGGTGAGAGCAGCGGCATAGTCCATGGGCAGGTCCTTGTTCATGGAGATGAGGGCGTAGGCGTTGAGGCGGGAGCTCTCCATCGTGGATGAGCGGAAGTCCTTGATTCGCTTCATGGAGCTGAAGCTTCTCTCCACCTCAGACGTCGTGACGGGCATTGAGGCAAATGCGATGAGGGCAGTGTGGATGGCAGGGAGGTACTCGGCGTTGCAGCGCTGCAGGCAGAGATGATCTTGTCGGGTAGGGGCTGAAGAGGGTCATCTTCCTGGGCCTGTTTGGCAAACTGTTTGGACAAATGGTTTTGAGTTATTTTTTCTTATGTTCTGCCATTTTTGGGCAATTTCTTACAAATTATGGTCAATTTGCAGATGCTCTTTCCAATGCAAAAAGAATCAGAAAGATTGAAGCTTCCTGTGAGGAGCTAGATCCTTATCAAAATTAAGATCTTAGAATGAATTCTCTTAACATACACCTGTGTTGTAAATATGGGCTAGGCGCTGGCAGTCACTACGCCCCTTCTTGCCAGCCCAATATTGGTTTATAGATCCGCATTATAACGGAGATAGATCAGCATACAAGTGCTGCAAGCAGCTTTGTTTTGGCAAAGTACGGAGAGCCTATTTGCCACAGCGACATGATTGCCCACTAAACAGAGGCAGCAAAATCATCACCTCCTCAAATTCTCAGTGTCAGTGAAAAGGTCATGTCAGGTTATGTCAGGTTATGTCAGGTTATGTCAGGTTATGTCAGGTTATGTCATAGTGATGAACCATCATTTTGATAAAAACTCGCGGTGATGAGCCATCACGGTGATGAACCATTGTTTTGATGAACTGTCAAGGTGATGAACCATCATGGAACCATTTAGGGCATCAGCCTGACTACCTACTATTATCCATTGAATAGATGCGCAGAAGGAGTAGAAGGAGAAGAAGGAGTTCGCACAAATGGTTTTGAGTTATTTGCTCTAGTGTTCTGCAATTTTTGGGCAATTTCTTACAAGGATTGGTCAATTTGCAGATGCTTTTTCCAATGCAAATAATCAGAAAGATTGAAGTTTCCTGTGAGGAGCTAGATCCTTATCAAAATTAAGATCTTAGAAGAAATCTCTTAACAAATACCTGTGTTGTAAATATGGGCTGGGCGCTGGTGGTTACTATGCCCTTCTTGCCAGCCCAATATTTGGTTTGAAGATCCAAGTATATCCAATCACTGAGCTTGACTGCTGGAAGAGTTCAGCATCCACCTATAACATTGCCAAGATCGACGAACCAATAATTCAAACGGACGCCTTTTACAAGGCGGCAGCCAAAAGCGCCACGCCGTACACAATCAATGTGATCACAAAGGTTATTTTTACAATGTATAATTTGATAGTCTTAAAATAATGGATTTTACTTTAATATGATAACAGACAATTATGCACCCCAATTATGCACCCCATTTACATTTTTGTGTGGCCGCAGGCTGCCTGCCGCGGAGGGCAGGGCAGTTAGAGCTCCAGAGGCTGGAGGGCATGGATGCGGAGGGCCCGGAGCAAAGCCTAGCATATGGAGTATGCTAGGCGAAGTGTAGGGGCTGTAGCACCCGTGCATGGAGGCCGGAGGAGCTCTGGCGCCCTGGCCAAAGTGGCGGGCGGCCAACGCCAGCTTAAGCAGTTTTTTCATGTATTTAAACTAAAACCCAGCAGTTTTTTTTGCTTAATACCTGCCTAAGGCCTAGGGTGATTGGCCCACAAAAAGAATTTGAGCAGTACGGTCTTTCTGAAGAGCCGGCAGTTTTTTATCATCAAAAGTTTACATCTGCTAAATTGCCCTATGTTATAACACAGGGCATATATTTGGTGCTCGTCATGTTTAGGTCTATTTCTCTTTTGGCTCACCCCTTAATGGCAAGTTTGAATACATTTCCTGGACCAAAATTTCACGAGAAAAACAATGACGAAGTCAAAAACCAGATTTTAAACCAAGAATTTTGAGAAAACTTCGTGTCTCTGTGAAACTTCAAAATTTCATTTTATGGCATTCATTAGGTTTTTAGACAAAATATCAATATTTTTGGTAGAAAACCTGAAACCTATTGGCATAGCCGTGCTGCTAGTGTATACGAATCGGTTGGCGCCCAATATTAGAACTTTTGGCGAAGAAATGAAAATGAAAATTGAGTTATACGTGAAAAATCGCCAAAAACTCAAATTTTGCGACCTCCAACTTGGCTGAGCTGTCCTGACCTGGATATTGAGTTTCGACCCCAAGTATATTTATGAATTTTACTTCTTAATTATAGATATTTTGATTCCCATTATAAAAAAGTAGGGTCTCCCATTCGTGCTCCTATCAAAAAACGCCTCTTAATAACGTAAACTCTTTAGGCCGCCTTTTTTAGGCAACAAGCTAAGTGCTAAAAGAAATAGGATGCTCGCAAATTTTAAGAAGTGACTTATTAAATTTTGATAAAATGTAAAATATTCCTGGAGGTGCATGATTCACTTCTGAATATTATAGGTAATGATGTTATTAAAACAAAAGTTAACAAATACCTTAGGAGAAAATTTTGTTGAATGTAGGGCTTTTGGGGGCGGCTTGGAGCTTCGGCTTTGCCAAGTGCTCTGGTAGCGCGGAAGAGGAAGAAGGATGAGGAAGAACCCGTTGTACGCATTACCACCTAATTCTCAGTCTTATCCTGCTCTCAGTTTTTGCTACTCCTGTCCTGCTTCGCCTTATGTCAGTGTTCTGCCGTTGCGTTGGGTTGCGTGAATTCCAAGTTTAATAAATACCTTAGGAGAAAATTTTTTTGAATGTAGGGTACAGTTAAGCGAGGACTTTGGACTATGCGTACAGAAGCTGTGGTCGGAAGAGATAGAAAGAATACGGAGATGTTGCCCTCCCTTCGGATCAGCCCCGCCTAAGCTGCTCCATTCATTTCGCGTCCATCAGATTCTGCGTCTTAAACTGAAAGTGTAAGGGAAGGGGGTAGCGCCCTCGGGCACCTATTTCGTTTTGTGCCATATACTTTTTGCAGCTCAGTACGGATGTCCCTGGATTGCTAAGCACACGATAAAGTTTCTTCTTCCACCAGGAGCTCAAGGAGATGGAAGTGGGACTCTCGGCAACAAGACCAATTACCCATGAGGGTGATTTTGGTTTTATTTGCTTGAAAATTGATAGAAAAGTGGGCTTAGGTGCACTGAACAGATTTCACTCACCTATTTCGTTTAACGCCATATACTTTTTGCAGATATATTCAGACACTCCTGGCCTGCTATCCACACATGAGTTCTTTTTCATTCACCCAGAGTTGAAGAAAATTGAAACAGGCCTTTTGGCCACACAAGGGATCACGAATCAAGGCTCCCTTGAGGTTACTTGAATATAACTTGTACTCGGTGGTTTGAACCAATTTTTAAATTTTCACTCAAACAAAGGGTCATGATCATGATTATAAAAAAAATGATTAAAATGTTCTATTATTTCCATATAACCTTATACGGCTTATAGCTTATAAGCTTATTTTCTATATAAGCTCCATATAATATTGGTCAATCGCCGCGAATCGCACGACCACCTTTTGGAGATAAGCAGTGACGTGCCCGGTTTACGGGCCACCCACGAACTATTGTTTTTTTTCATCAGGATCTAAATACATTTGAAATCGGCATCCTTGCCTCTCGAGGAATTTCAACTGGTGGCATTCTCAGGGTTAATTGACTATAATTTTTACCCGGTGGTTTGAACCAACTTTTAAATTTTTACTCAAACCAAGGGGCATGATCATGATTATAATACAAGGTGTTCTTGGCTGTTGCCAAATGCGTGGCCTAACCTCAAGACACCACCTAGATGAAAATTCATTGGCAAAATTCAACCGATCTCAATGAATAACCATGAATTATACATGTTCAATTTTTTGAAACATCAACAGTTTTTGGTTTTTGACCATAAATAGAGCAATACTAAAAATTTTAAATATTTCTTACCAGCTTTATATTATTATTTGCACATTCCACAAATCAGCTAATTTCATTGAAAAATATGGACAGTAAATAAATATAAAAAATAAGCAAAATTTGCTCATTTTGCTTGACAATATTGCTTGGAACAGAGGCCGCGCCTCTTGGTGACAGCCGAGAATACCTTGTTCTAAACAATTTTTTGTGAAAAATTAATAAAAGCTCAAATTTTATGCTCACATTGGAATGATATTCCCAGAGCCACCAGAAACAATTTTACAGCCCAGCAAAGTGAGCGATTCCTATTAGGAGGATAACCTTATTCCTCCAGCAATGAGCGGAGGATGCAGTTGTTGGTCTCGGTGAAGAACCCGTTTTTGTCCTCCCGCAACTGGG
>JASANA010002882.1:0-40184 GCA_030248095.1 Ptycholaimellus sp. GST1_10
GATTTGGCTAGAATTTTCTTGCCCATCATAATTGCTCAACAGAAATAGTTGAATTTTGTCAGCTTCTTTCCAAGCATCCCGTAATTGAAAAACAGGATCAAACACCCAATTTCTGGGTTGATTTTCCACCAAATAGCTGAAACAAATTAATATTTACGAAAATTTCAATGCATGTTAAGTTATAAATTGAAAAATCAATAATAACGATTCCCATTAGTCTAGTACTAGGACTTTATCCCATAGACTTTATGTTTCACCCAACTTCAATTGTAGGGTATACCGTTTAGCTCATCGGCAGGGCTAGGAAAAGCTAAGCCTTTACAGCAAGAAGAAGTAGGCACTGGGGGCCGGCTTGCCGGGTTCCTCTGTTTTCCAAAATACTGTGAAACAGGCTAGTGGTACCTTTCCGGTTTGGTACATGGCGTATCCCTACTAGTCTGTCAACCACTTGTGTATTTCATACACAATTTTTGATTGGAGTTGCTTTCAGCTCCGTTTAAGAGTACTTATTTATTCTTCAAAAATTTAGCTGCTTCAAGCTAAATAAAAAGCTTTATCCAGCTTTCTTCTGACCCTATCGGGCAGAATGAGAAGAGAAATTTATGAAACATATTTTTCTATTTTCTTTGATCCCCCTTCCTCACCCGTTCTGCCAACCTTCAGTCTAGTGGATGCCTCTCAATCTCCCTTAACAGGCACACATTAGCTTCCCCTATGCCTTGCGCAAGGTTTTCAGGCATGACCCATTGTTCATGCTTCCCTTTCGCTTACTCCAGCTTGCAGTAGGCATAAAAGTATGCTCTTCCATGCCTCTCAATGCTTTTAGTCTCACAAGCTCTAACAAACAGATACCTTTGCCCACTAGCCTAGCTCTTTTGAAGACTACAACTTCTTAGGAGCTTTTATTGGCAGAAACTCCTGACGCTTGACAAACCTTTGCAGGGCTGCCTTAACACAGGAGGGTGTGTGGATTAAAGAAAATCTGCTCCTAAATTAAAAGTTGCTCAAGACAAGCAAATTAGGCCGCTTCCAAGCTAAACTTTTATAGCTTTGCCCCAGTCTGAAGCGGGAAAGGACAAAGGCTTCCAAGATTACTAGGCTCTTAAAGCTGACCAGTTAAACGATCTGACTGAGCTCGCGCCTCAGGCCACAACTTTGCCATTCAAATGGAAAAGAAGGTCTTACTGCCCGGGTGTCAGCAGTAGGCTGTTTCGACTCGAAACCACTGTGAGGTGCATAAGATACCCCTGGTTAGATTGAGCAGAGCTCCAGCCTAGTGAAGGAGGCGTTTACCAGAGAGGAAAAAGGGGAACTGAATCGCAGAGGGAGGAGAGCAGCAGCAGCAGCATTAACCCAAACATCACTAGTCAAAATAGAACAAAGGGTGGATGAATCATGTCACTGCTGGATAGCCGATCCTCTTCTGTCCGGTTTTTCTCCACCTGAAGTTCCCCTGGGCCAGTAGGTAGAGCAATAAGGCAAGGTACCCTCACAGTTTTTTGTTTTCTTTCAAACTTTCAAGATACCTTGTTCTAAGTGTATAGTTTATATCCTAAAAAGCAGAATTTATTTGAAGTAAATTCATACATTTTACAGGGTGTTCAGGTTACCAGGAAACGCCTAATTTGAGAAATCGCCATTGCCTCAATTTTGAACAAAATATAAAATCCTTTAGTGGAACGATGTATCCAAGTGTGTAAATGTATTCGGCGAACGGCGATTCAGTTTTGATGCAAGCAATTAGTAGCAAATTTGGTGAAACACAACCCTTGCACCTGCCCAGTTCACATCACAAATCCCCTAACCATGCTTTCCTGGCATTTTCTTTCACTAGCAACTGAGCCACAATCATCAGACTCCACCAGGCTGGACAGAGCAATACACAGATTTAGGATGCCTTCCCCAAAAAAGGACATCAGCCGAGGGACCGCTGGTGGCCAACAACCAGATTTCCGCTGGTGAGCGGAAATCTGGTTCCTTGTTAAAGCACTGATTGGGGGGTGATGATTTGGGTTGCCAAGTGCAATGTGCCAAGTTTTGATTTCTGAATTTAAACATAAGGCATAATACAATTAGTAAGAGTTAACATTAATATTCTTGACACAAAACGTATACATAACCGTATTTCTACTTTTCAGTTCTGGCAGGGTATAAATGGATGCCGGACAAATCGACTCATACATTTTAGGGTCATCAGTAGCAGAAAGAGCTAACCATTGAAACCTGTTAAAAGATATTGAAATTATGCAGCATTTCCAGGAACATATATATATATATATGTTTACTCTATCCAAAATGTAAGCACAGAAGTGATATAGTCACAAATTTCTAAACGTTTCGAAGTATTATCTCCTTCATCAGTAAAATAGATATATAATTTATGCGCGCAGCGCGGAATTCTTTTTAAAGAAAGACATAACTCTTGGTAACCTCAATTCAGTGCTACAAACAAAACAAAAATGAAGCAGTCAAAAAAAAAAACTCAAAATTACCAGACCCAGCTCCGCTCCTAACCTTTTTTGGCCTCCACCGCTATTTGGCCAGCATCCCTAGCTCGAAACAGACTACATGTCCTCAAAGGATGGTTTTATAAGCAAATATAAATGGTGTGTCAGGCTATATGTATTTTACAAAAAGTTTTGAAATAACTAATATGTCACATATAACTAATATCAGTCAGAAACCCAGCTTGTAACTTGGTACTGTGGAGAAAGGTGTTGCCGTGATGACAATTCTAGCTGCAATGCTTTTTGGTGCTCTGGTGGGAGCTGTTGCCAGTTTCATCGTTTGGAGAATATTGGAAGCCAAAAGCAGGAAAGCTGTTGAAAGTAATTACGCCAAAGAAAATATCATTCTCAGGGAATCAAGACCAAATCAAAGGTCACCTAGCCCAGCACAGAATTGGTTGCCCAAAGACACTAGCCCCCACCTGGGTTGAGCCGCTTTGTCATTGGTCATACATACATACTGTCCCATTGTGTTACATTGTTTCAGTCTCCGCCCCTTCTCACCCCAATACAGTGGCATTTATGAGTTTTTCTTTAAGGGTCTGATTTTGGAAAGCGGTTTTTTTAGGTTTTTTTGAAAAAATGGGTTGCTTTAAGCAACAGCTGCGTAGTAATAGGTGTCCATTTGCGCAAGGCTCACACCCAAGCTGTAAGCCCAGGCAGGCGTGCACAAAGTATGCAGGAGGTTGCCCTTTCCCATCCCAAAACACTCCTCATTCGCCCTTCTAAGCTCTGGCCATGGCGTGCTGAGCGGGATTACGGTGGATGGGGAGCAGATGCATGGCTACAAGCTCAGCGGGCCCGGCGCCCTCGACAACGTGATCTTCATGGGAATATGCCGTCCTCCAGCAAACGCCTCTACTACCCAAGCGCCGCCTGGATATCAAGGAATGTGATTAGGAAGAAACTGCTTAGAGCTAGTTTTTGAGCCCATTGAGGAAAACAAAGATTTTTTAAAAAGTAGTCCACTCATAATAGAGTCCAATAGAAAGGATTGATTATGCTTCTTAGTGCGCTTGCCGCAAAACTTTTGGTTTACCCACACTTGCCTTCAAACGTTTGATTTACGCACATTTGCTTTACCAACATTGATTTGCATGCACTTGGTTTTTTCAGTGTTTTTATCGAATGGTAGAAAAGAGGTAGTGGAGAATGAAAGAATGGGGAAAAAGCAATTGCAGGCATTGAAAGTGGTCAACGAAACATTGATGTAAGTGGCAGTCAAAAACCGATCGTTGGCAGTGTAAATGATTAGATATGATATATAGGTATTGGATATGATCGGCTTTTGTCCAACCTCCTCAACGCTTTCCCAGTATTCCAAATTGGTCAAACGATCGAATTGTCTGGCAAATTTTGTTCAAATACGACTTCTGCTTTCTCACCATAGTCATGAGCTTAGTCCAGCTGGTTTTCATTGTTGTTGGGTCAGCCTCCTTCTCATCACCGCGTCAAGGGTGAATTCCAGATTTCCACGAGCATCGGCTTCAGCCTGCTAAAAGCACCTAAGATACCCACCTAAAAGCACCTTTTGTAATTTTGCTCATCAAAAGTTGCAAACATAAAATATTCAAAATTTGAATTTATTTAAAACCATAAAAGTTTCGAAAGATTAGTTTCAAAGCTTTAGAATAAATATGATGCAAAAACTGAAAGAACCTTGATGACCATGAAGCTGTCCTTGAATTTCTGCAGGCGCTTCATGTTCTGGGCCACGCAGCGAGCGTCCTTCATCTTCAGCGCGTATTCGTTCATCCTCTTATTTCTCACGTTCTTATTTTTCAAGAACTTGTTTTCCTTCTAAAAACGGCAAGAAATAAATTCGATAAATGGATGGGCAGAAGTAGGGAAACCTTGAGGATCTCGATGTCATTGTTCAGCTTTTCTTCCCCTTTTTTGTGCAGCATGACAGCCATGGCGTCCAGCGGTTCTAGTGGGGGAAATTCTTCTCAGGGTGGGCGGTCACCTGGGTATCACGACAGTTTGCACCCGCGATAGTTCGCACCTGACAGTTCGCACCCGACCCTTTGCACCCGCGACAGTTCGCACCCAAGCCCATCGCACCCGACACTTTGCACCCAACTCTTTGCAAGTCAAGGTTTCTTTGCATAGTACTTTTATTTCATTTTCCCAAAGTTTCTATCAAAGTTTCTCGAGTTTTTCTTGATTGATAATGCTTGATTGATTCTGGATTTGATATTTTTTGAGACCTAAGTGTTACATCAATTCTTTACAATTTAGTTTTACGGGATTTCAATAAATTAAAAAAACAAAAAAATTCAAATTACTCTTATTTTTTGCCATATGCTTATTGATTCTCAATTTGCTAATCGAATAAGGCTAAATGATTGCTCATTATTACTAACATTATTATATAATCAATATAACTTATTATTAAAAAATTATTATTGGATGTAGGAGCTAAGAAAAGAAATTGGGCTGCAAATCCTAACACAATACTAGAATCCTATCCATTTTTTGAATACTATCCAATCCGAATTTGCATATTTTCACAAGAAAAACTAAAATGAGTATTGAATTCAAAAACTATGTTTGAGTATAAAAAATGGGTTACAACGGATTGGGTTAACCCCTCTGGTGCAAACTATTGTGTGTGCGAAGGTCGGGTGCGAAGAGTCTGGGTGCGAATTATTGCGGGTGCAAAGTGTCGGGTGCCATCTGTCGGGTGCGATCTATCGTGGGTGCGAACTGTTGTAGAACCCTCACCTGCATTCTATTGCAGGTTTACGCATCTTGGGATGACACTGAGCAATTGTTCAGGTTGACGGCTGCGAGATTGTTGCGGACTCTAGGCTGTGAAAGAGATGCAGCTCGGGATGACAGCCAGGTCATCATCGATGCAGCTTGGGATTACAGGTGAGATGCTGAGCTTGACAGGAGGCTTGACAGCGGTGTTGGAGGAACTGCCAGCACAGAGCTCTCAGTAGGCTGCTCCAAAATAGGCTTTGATGAGTTACTTACTTACTTTAAGTTTAGCTCAACTCTCGCTTCCTTTTGGATTTGTCGAGAGAAGCGTAGATAGAATTTGCATATCTCAATAGATAGTGCAAAGTCTAGCAGGCGACGAATTGATTGCAGTTGGCCAATTCATCGGCGTGCAGGCAGAATCCATAGGGGAAGCTGTCCAGGTTTCCATAGGCCAGGTACACCACCAACCTCTTACTGTTAGGCGGAGTAAGGAGGAGGGTGGAGGGCAGGAGACCTTGTTGGGGTCTGGAGAGGACGTCTTCCAGGAGGCGGAACTTCAGGATGCTGTACGCGGTCATGTAGCTGCAGAAGTTGTGGCGGAAGCCATCCAGGTTTCGTAGGCCTCATACACCCCGACCTCTTACTGATGGGCGCAGTAAATGAGGAGGGTGATAGTGAAGGCCCTTTGTGGAATTGGGGAGGACGTCTTCCTAGAGGCAGAGCTTCATGTCGCTGTATGCGTTCATGCAGATGCCGGAGTCGAGGACGATGTAGAAGCTGAACTTGTTCTGCTTGATGTCGGAGCAGAGGATGGGCAGCAAGCAGTAGCCACAGCCGATCAGGACAGAGTCCGGAGGCCAGTTGGTGCAGCTGATGGCAGACTGTAAGGGGCAGAGGCCGCAGTCGAAGCCATCCAGCATGCCGTACGGGTTGTAGTCCGCGATGTTCAGGTTCCAGTTGTGGCCGTCCAGGAAGCCATAGTGAAGGCAGCAGCGATTGTCCAGAATTTACGCTGTCTTCAAGGATGGGCAGAAGGAGGAGGGCATATATTGCTGGAGGGCCCTTTGTGGCCGGCGTTGTTGTCAGAGAATACGCAGAGGGCGAAGGCCTTGAAGACGTTGCACTCGCAGTTGATGCCATCCATGAAGTAGTCCTTCTAGCCATAGGCGAGCAGGCCAGGGTTGCAGATGACCGACAGGCTGTAGAAGCCACAGTGGAGGCAGTCCACTAGGCTGCGCCTGCGCAGGTCATTGTCAACCATCGAAGAGTAGAGGCCGATTCTGAATTGGTTTTGCCAAATGTTTTCTCATAGGAGATTAGTAAATCTAGATGGGCAATGTCGAAAGACAGTGGCCGATTCTGAATCGGGCTGGTCTTTTCCAGCGATGCTCAAAAGTTTACAAATCCGAAAGGATTTCGTAAATGGCACTGGCCGGTGAAGATAGCAGCAGGCAGCAGTGAGTTTTGAAAACTGACCGGAGCCAATTTTTGAACTCTAGCAGCGAAGGCGAAGATTTTGCTGGTTAGCTGGAAGTGGTTGGCCGGCAAAGATTGCAGCAGGCAGCAGTGAGTTTTGGAAATTGACCAAAGCCAATTTTGAAACTCTGGCAGTGAAGACGGAAGTAGCTGCAGGTAATTTCAGAATCCGTTCTAGGATAATGAAATTGCCATCAACGGTGCTTGCATAGATGACATGAAAATAATTTTGCAGTGAAGTTGATTCCGTGCCGGCGGAGACTTGGGCTGGAAGCAGCGATTTGAAAACTGACAAGAGCCAATTTTCAAGTCCAGCAGCGAAGTCGTTTCGGAGCTGGCAGGCTGGCAGCAGGAGAGAATTTCAGAATCCGTTCAAGGATAATGAAATTCTGTCAATGATGCTTGCGAAGATGGCATGAAAAGAAACTTTTCAGTTAATTTTCAATGCCAGGCAGTGGAGTCGAATCTTGTCTTGATCATCGGCGTAGAATGATTTTGCAAAATCCGAAAGGATAGAGTGAAATCATTGAAGCGGGCTGGAGTCAAAAAGAACTTTTCAGTTCATCTTTGGTCCCGTTGCAGCAAAGTATGGTGGCCATGATGTTGATTGACGTCATCGATGACACTGGTTGACATAGAGAGTTTTGCAATATCTGTTCAAGGATAGCGTGAAACTCAGCACTGCAATGTTGCTGGTAAAGAGCAGACATTGAAAATAGACTTCAAAGTCAATTTTGAATTCCTTGCAGCATAGTCACAGATGTCATTCATCGAATCAAAATGCACAAAGCCATGGCTGAGTGAATTTCTGTCGCTGCAGGTGAGCTTGTCTGGACACAAAGCAAAGCGAAGGGCTGTCGATTGCAGGCTGTTTCGGTTCGCTGTCCTGTCGCAGTAGATCAGTGACTTGAGTAGTTTGACTTGAACGCCATCGTTAGAAGGCGGCAAGATCAAAGGCCGAAGTTGTCGAAAGGGTGCTGTGGGCGGAAGTTGGGCTGGGCATTGTAGTCGGCTTTGTAGAGGTGGTAGGTCGCAGGGTACAGCTGAGCAAACCAAGCTCTCTGTTCTACCAAATGCTGTGGTGCATTACAGCAGGAACGTAGCAAGGATCTCTTTAGTCGGGAGCAGTGGTGGGTAAACGTAAATAATAACGCGATTTTCCGTTTACATCCATTTACGTTGAGTTGGTCCATTTTTCTCCTGCCATTTACGTGCTTATATTTTTCCATGCGTTTATTGAAAGTTTTTTAGTTCAATATGTTTACGTTTTTCTCGTTGCATTTACCCATGTCCTAATTTTCTTCATTTTGAAACTGAAGCTTTTCTTGGGGACTTGAAACAGCTAATATAGCAGTTCGCGAGACCGAAAAAGAATGATCAAAACGCAGGACTAGTCTATCTACAGCTCTCGGGCAAGCTGAACATTGGCCTGAACTAGCAATTCAGCCTGGGCAACTTTCTCAGAAAGGCGATTTCTATCAAAAGGCAGACTTCTCAAGTAAAGGCTAAAACACCCAAGTGAGTCTAAAACCTATAAGAGTGTGCAGAAACGCGTAATCTTCAGCCAAGAGACCTCATTCAGGGGGTGTAGATAAAAGCTGCGCAGTTTGTGTACTCCCAGTCCCAGCAAAAGCGTCCACAGCGTCTTTTATTGAAAACTTAATTTTTACTGGCCCGGCGCTAAACTCCACTGCCAAAGCCACCAAAAGGCAACGCAAGATATCTTCATACATTTTGCTAGAGTGAGGATTCAGAGGCAGGAGGGTGAGGAAAGCCATAATCACACAAAAGGTGTCAGCCATGAGAGTGACCTTGTCAGCCTTGAGAACCAGAAAATGGCACCTTCTCACTGCTGTGTAGAACTGGGCCTATTTCGGTCCTGGGTAAATGCAAAAATTCCAGGATTGCATCTATTTACTTTGCGTTTTTTTTTCCATTTTTGAAAATGATACGTTTTTTTTCCATGCGTTGCTTTTTTCCGTTTCATGATGCAAAATGAGGATACGTTTACGTATACGTTTTCCGTTCGTCCCGTTTACGTTTACCCCACACTGGTCGGGAGTCACCGAGCAGGGAAAGGGGACGACAGGAGCGGGTAATAGACAAGACTGAACTAAACTCTCTTCCACCTGCACCATCAGCTCAAGGTCAACGAAACTGGCTTGGGAAACGCCACACATAGGGAGCATTCATTTCTCTCTACGTTGAAGCATCAGGAGCCTCCCCTGCTCTTTCTTAATTCATGTGGAGCTTTAATTTATCCCAATTTTCAAGCATTTGGAGCCACCCCCTTCCCAACGTTGTGTCATAGGAACCCTCCCCCGTCCCTATGTTAAATCATAGGGAGTCCCCCCTTCTCTTTATTTTGTAGCTTTGAAGTCCGACCCTTTCCCTATGTTGAAATATAGGGAGCATTCATTTCTTGCTACGTTGAAGCATCATGATCCTCCTCTACCCTTTGTTAAATCATAGGGAGCATTCATTTCACCCACTTTTTAAGCATTTGGAGCCACCTTCTTCCTCACTGTGTGTCATAGGAAGCCTCCCCCATGTCGAATTTATATCATAGGAAGTACCCACTTCTCCTTATTTTGTAGCTTTGGGGTCCGACCCTTTCCCTATGTTGAAACATAGAGAGCATTCATTTCTCCCTACGTTGAAGAATCAGGAGCCTCCCCTACCCTTCTTTAAATCATAGAGAGCATTAATTTCTCACATTTTTGAAGCATTTAGATTCACCCTTCCCCTTTTTGTGTCAAAGAAAGCCTCCCTGTGTCTATATTATATCATAGTAAGTACCCCATTCTCCTTATTTTGAAGCTTTGGGGTCCGACCCTTTCCCTATATTGAAACATAGGGGGCATTCATTTCTACCTACGTTGAAGCATAATAAGCCTCCCCTACCCTTTTGTAAATCATAGAAAACATTGATTTCTCCCAATGTTGAAGCAGTGGGAGCCTCCACCTTCCCTACGTTGTGTCATTTTGATGGAAGGATTGCTCTTTACGACGGGGGACTGTCAAAGGGAAAAAAGTTAAATACGGTAGGTAAGGTATGGTATTCAAGATTGCGTGTTGTAAGAGGTGGATAGTTTTCAGCAAAAAGGAGCACATCGCGGTCAAAAATGAAAGGAATATAGCTGACATCAAGTGACAGATTCGAGATTCGAGAGGTTATTTCATAAGCACAGGAATTTACCACCCATATTTTTGAGAGGTTTGATTGAATTAGCAATTGCGCCTTTGAGCCATCTCTTTACGCCCAGTATATGTTTTTTCATACTGCTATTAAACCAAACACAAAGCCACAGATAGACTACGAATCTTACTTCAACAAAAATGTTTTTCAAATCCTTACAAAACAAAATCAATAACAGCATAAATATATCAAATATATCATATGTACATCATTTATTTAGACCAATATTAATTTTGAACTGTTTAAAAAGTTAATATGTCATCATTTGTCTGCACATGAAGGCGTTTCTTCGGTCTTTTTAAGACTAAATACAGCCAAAGCAGTATTGTTTGTCTCCAATCGAATGTCAAATTTGATGAGACCAATAGATTCCTTATGTTCAAACTGATGAGATTGACGAGCAGCAATACTGACCTATGCAGCAAGCATATTGAATCATTCCCTCTATTAAGATGGTTGACACTTTGATATTACCATCGTTCACAGCAACTAATGTAAATCGTTTCTTCTTCTTTTCACTAATTCTTCTATTGTCATTGCAGCTGGCGTCATTTTTGAGTTTCTGCCATTTCCAAAACAAAATTAAATGGTTTTCTGATATTGTTTACAATAAATACATTTTATGTCATCCATAAAGCATGTGTGCCCATAAAAGATTTTACGTCTCAAGCATATCATTTTAATTTAAGCAAGTTTATATTAATCTACGATTGGTTGATGTTTCAAAAAGATGCAAATATAACGTTGTTTTTCAACTCTTAATCAGTTCAAAGAGACTGGCTACTGGAATCTGATGTCACATGCCGAACTTTAAACTCGTTTGGCCAAAGTGTCACAGAGTGTGCACCGCTTCTGAACAACTTAATTCCATACAATACTAAAATGCTACATCATGATTAGCTTACGAATTTTTGATCATCAAAAGGAACAAGGTATTCAGCCAGTATGCGAAGAAGGCTCTCTCATCCCCAATTTCCAGCTCCGAGTCTTAGTCCATTCAATTGCCTAAGGAAACTAATGGGACTATGGGTCTTCAGCTCTCATGTGACCAATTCTCATTTAAATTTTCCAATAAATGTAATTTGTCATTAGGAGCTTTCTTGCCGTATGACGTGACTGATCATCCAGAGATCTCATTAAGCACCATGCATGGCTTCTTGAGCTACAAAATGATGAGCGTTCTTCACCATATGAGGAATCAATCATGGTCACTAACAAATATATGGCGCAAAGCGCAATAGGTTAGGTGACCGCGAAGCTAAACACACCACAAAACATGAGTTTTACACCCCACAAAACCAAACCTTTCAGGAAAAAAAAGTGTCCAAATCCTTTGAGAATTTACCATTTCTCAGCATAGCCCATTTTTAAACCTTTCTACCCAAGAAAGTAATGTTTCAAATGCTCAAATTCCGGGTCTACCCTTCCAGATCTTCCTAAAGTAGCATTACCTTTCAGGAAAAAAAAGCGTGAGGAAAAGGAATCAATCATGGTCACTAACAAGTATATGGCGCAAAGCGCAATAGGTGACCGCGGAGCTAAACACACCACAAAACATGAGCTGTACACCCCACAAAACCAAACCTTTCAGGAAAAAAAGTTTGTCCGAATCCGTTGAGAACTCGCCCGTTCCCAGCATTTCCAGATACCTATACATATATATATTTATATGAAGATAAAAGTTTAGTAACCTCTATAGACCGAGGAGCGGCAAGTTGTGGCGGAAGCCATCCAGGTTTCCGTAGGCCTCATACACCCCGACCTCTTACTGATGGGCGCAGTAAATGAGGAGGGTAATAGTGAAGGCCCTTTGTGGAATTGGGGAGGACGTCTTCCTAGAGGCAGAGCTTCATGGCGCTGTATGCGTTCATGCAGATACCGGAGTCGAGGACGATGTAGAAGCTGAACTTGTTCTGCTTGATGTCGGAGCAGAGGATGGGCAGCAAGCAGTAGCCACAGCCGATCAGGACAGAGTCCGGAGGCCAGTTGGTGCAGCTGATGGCAGACTGTAAGTGGCAGAGGCCGCAGTCGAAGCCATCCAGCATGCCATACGGGTTGTAGTCCGCGATGTTCAGGTTCCAGTTGTGGCCGTCCATGAAGCCATAGTGAAGGCAGTGGCGATTGTCCAGAATTTACGCTGTCTTCAAGGATGGGCAGAAGGAGGAGGGCATATATTGCTGGAGGGCCCTTTGTGGCCGGCGTTGTTGTCAGAGAATACGCAGAGGGCGAAGGCCTTGAAGACGTTGCACTCGCAGTTGACGCCATCCATGAAGTAGTCCTTCTAGCCATAGGCGAGCAGGCCAGGGTTGCAGATGACCGACAGGCCGTAGAAGCCACAGTGGAGGCAGTCCACTAGGCTGCGCCTGCGCAGGTCATTGTCAACCATCGAAGAGTAGAGGCCGATTCTGAATTGGTTTTGCCAAATGTCTTCTCATAGGAGATTAGTAAATCTAGACAGGCGATGTCGAAAGACAGTGGCCGATTCTGTATCGGGCTGGTCTTTTCCAGCGATGCTCAAAAGTTTACAAATCCGAAAGGATTTCGTAAATGGCATTGGCCGGTGAAGATAGCAGCAGGCAGCAGTGAGTTTTGAAAACTGACCAGAGCCAATTTTTGAACTCTAGCAGTGAAGGCGAAGATTTTGCTGGTTAGCTGGCAGCTGTTGGCCAGCAAAGATTGCAGCAAGCAGCAGTGAGTTTTGGAAATTGACTGAAGCCAATTTTGAAACTCTGGCAGCGAAGATGGAGGTAGCTGCAGGTAATTTCAGAATCCGTTCTAGGATAATGAAATTGCCATCAACGGTGCTTGCATAGATGGCATGAAAATAATTTTGCAGTGAAGTTGATTCCGTGCCGGCGGAGACTTGGGCTGGCAGCAGCGATTTGAAAACTGACAATAGCCAATTTTCAAAGTCCAGCAGCAAAGTCGTTTTGGAGCTGGCGGGCTGGCAGCAGTAGAGAATTTCAGAATCCGTTCAAGGATAATGAAATTCTGTTGATGATGCTTGCAAAGATGGCATGAAAAGAAACTTTTCAGTTAATTTTCAATGCCAGGCAGTGAAGTCAAATTCTTGTCTTGATCATCAGCATAGAATGATTTCACAAAATCCGCAAGGATAGAGTGAAATCATTGAAGTGGGCTGGTGTCGAAAAGAACTTTTCAGTTCATCTTCAATCCGTTGCAGCAAAGTATGGTGGCCATGACGTTGATTGACGTCATCGATGACGCTGGTTGACATGGAGAGTTTTGCAATATCCATTCAAGGATAGCGTGAAACTTGGCGCTGCAATGTTGCTGGTGAAGAGTGGACATTGAAAATAGACTTCAAAGTCAATTTTCAATTCCTTGCAGCATAGTCGCATATGTCATTTGTCAAATCGAAATTCACAAAACCATTGCTAAGTGAATCTCTGTCACTGCAGGCGAGCTTGTCTGGACGTGAAGCAAAAGACTGTCGATTGCAGGCTGTTTTGGTTCGCTGTACTGTCGCAGTAGACCGGTGACTTGAGTAGTTTGACTTGAACGCCATCGTTAGAAGGCGGCAAGATAAAAGGCCGAAGGCCGATGCTGTGGGCGGAAGTTGGGCTGGGCATTGTAGTCGGCTTTGTAGTGGGGGTAGGTCGCAGGGTACAGCTGAGCAAACCAAGCTCTCTGTTCTACCAAATGCTGTGGTGCATTACAGCAGGAACGTAGCAAGGATCTCTTTAGTCGGGAGCAGTGGTGGGTAAACGTAAAAAAAAACGCGATTTTCCGTTTACATCCCATTTACGTTGAGTTGGTCTATTTTTTTCCTGCCATTTACGTGCATATATTTTTCCATGCGTTTATTGAAAGTTTCTAGTTCAATATGTTTACGTTTACAAGTTGCATTTACCCATGTCCTGATTTTCTTCATTTTGAAACTGAAGCTTTTCTTGGGGACTTGAAACAGCTAATATAGCATTGTGAGACCAAAAAAGAATGTCAAACGCAGGACAAGTCCATCTACAGCTCTCGGGCAAGCCGAACATTGGCCTGAACAAGCAATTCAGCCTGGGCAGACTTCTCAGAAAGGCAATTTCTCAGAAAGGCAGACTTCTCAGAAAGGCTAAAACACCCAAGTGAGTCTAAAACCTATAAGAGTGTGCAGATGCATAATCTTCAGCCAACCTCATTCAGGGGTGTAGATAAAAGCTGCGCAGTTTGTGTACTCCCAGTCCCAGCAAAAGCGTCCACAGCGTCTTTTATTGAAAACTTAATTTTTACTGGCCCAGCACTAAACTCCACTGCCAAAGCCACCAAAAGGCAACGCAAGATATCTTCATACATTTTGCTAGAGTGAGGATTCAGAGGCAGGAAGGTCAGGAAAGCCATAATGCACCACAAAAGGTGTCAGCCATGAGAGTGACCTTGTCAGCCTAAAGACCAGAAAATGGCACCTTCTCACCTGCGTGTAGAACTGGGCCTATTTCGGTCCTGGGTAAATGCAAAAATTCCAGGATTGCATCTATTTACTTTGCGTTTTTTTCCATTTTGAAAATGATACGTTTTTTTTCCATGCGTTGCTTTTTTCCGTTTCATGATGCAAAATGAGGATACGTTTACGTATACGTTTTCCGTTCGTCCCGTTTACGTTTACCCCACACTGGTCGGGAGTCACCGAGCAGGGAAAGGGGACGACAGGAGCGGGTAATAGACAAGACTGAACTAAACTCTCTTCCGCCCGCACCATCAGCTCAAGGTCAACGAAACTGGCTTGGGAAACGCCACACATAGGGAGCATTCATTTCTCTCTACGTTGAAGCATCAGGAGCCTCCCCTGCTCTTTCTTAATTCATGTGGAGCTTTAATTTATCCCAATTTTCAAGCATTTGGAGACACCCCCTTCCCAACTTTGTGTCATAGGAACCCTCCCCCCACCCGATGTTAAAACATAGGGAGTCCCCCCCTTCTCTTTATTTTGTAGCTTTGAAGTCCGACCCTTTCCCTATGTTGAAATATAGGGAGCATTCATTTCCCCCGCTACGTTGAAGCATCATGATCCTCATCTACCCTTTGTTAAATCAGAGGGAGCATTCATTTCACCCACTTTTTAAGCATTTGGAGCCACCTTCTTCCTCACTGTGTGTCATAGGAAGCCTCCCCCATGTCGAATTTATATCATAGGAAGTACCCACTTCTCCTTATTTTGTAGCTTTAGGGGTCCGACCCTTTTCCCTATGTTGAAACATAGAGAGCATTTCATTTCTCCCTACATTGGAGAAAAAGAAGCCTCCCCTACCCTTCTTTAAATCATAGAGAGCATTAATTTCTCACATTTTCAAAGCATTTAGATTCACCCTTCCCCTTTTTGTGTAACAAAGAAAGCCTCCCTGTGTCTATGTTCTGTCAGTAGTAAGTACCCCATTCTCCTTATTTTGAAGCTTTGGGGTCCAACCCCCTCCCTATATTGAAACATAGGGGGCATTCATTCTACCTACGTTGAAGCATAATAAGCCTCCCCTACCCTTTTGTAAATCATAGAAAACATTGATTTCTCCCAATGTTGAAGCAGTGGGAGCCTCCACCTTCCCTACGTTGTGTCATTTTGATGGAAGGAGTGCTCTTTACGACGGGGGACTGTCAAAGGGAAAAAAGTTAGATACGGTAGGTAAGGTATCGTACTACAAGATTGCGTGTTGTTATTAAGAGGTGGATAGTTTTCAGCAAAAAGGAGCACATCGCGGTCAAAAATGAAAGGAATATAGCTGACATCAAGTGACAGATTCGAGATTCGAGAGGTTATTTCATAAGCACAGGAATTTACCACCCATATTTTTGAGAGGTTTGATTGAATTAGCAATTGCGCCTTTGAGCCATCTCTTTACGCCCAGTATATGTTTTTTCATACTGCTATTAAACCAAACACAAAGCCACAGATAGACTACGAATCTTACTTCAACAAAAATGTTTTTCAAATCCTTACAAAACAAAATCAATAACAGCATAAATATATCAAATATATCATATGTACATCATTTATTTAGACCAATATTAATTTTGAACTGTTTAAAAAGTTAATATGTCATCATTTGTCTGCACATGAAGGCGTTTCTTCGGTCTTTTTAAGACTAAATACAGCCAAAGCAGTATTGTTTGTCTCCAATCGAATGTCAAATTTGATGAGACCAATAGATTCCTTATGTTCAAACTGATGAGATTGACGAGCAGCATCCTGACCTATGCAGCAAGCATATTGAATCATTCCCTCTATTAAGATGGTTGACACTTTGATATTACCATCGTTCACAGCAACTAATGTAAATTTTTCACAAGAAGCATTTCTTTCTCAGCCAGAACCTTCCCCCTTATTGTTTCCTTCTTCTTTTCACTAATTCTTCTATTGTCATTGCAGCTGGCGTCATTTTTGAGTTTCTGCCATTTCCAAAACAAAATTAAATGGTTTTCTGATATTGTTTACAATAAATACATTTTATGTCATCCATAAAGCATGTGTGCCCATAAAAGATTTTACGTCTCAAGCATATCATTTTAATTTAAGCAAGTTTATATTAATCTACGATTGGTTGATGTTTCAAAAAGATGCAAATATAACGTTGTTTTTCAACTCTTAATCAGTTCAAAGAGACTGGCTACTGGATTCTGATGTCACATGCCGAACTTTAAACTCGTTTGGCCAAAGTGCTTCTGAACAACTTATGTCCATACAATACTAAAATGCTACATCATGATTAGCTTACGAATTTTTGATCATCAAAAGGAACAAGGTATTCAGCCAGTATGCGAAGAAGGCTCTCTCATCCCCAATTCCCAGTCCATTCAATTGCCTAAGGAAACTAATGGGACTATGGGTCTTCAGCTCTCATGTGACCAATTATCATTTAAAATTTTCCAATTAATGTCATTTGCCTTTAGGATCTTTCTTGCCGTGTGACGTAACTGATCATCCACAGATCTCATTAAGCACCATGCATGGTTTCTTGAGCTACAAAATGGTGAGCGTTCTTCACCATATGAGGAATCAATCATGGTCACTAACAAATATATGGCGCAAAGCGCAAAAGGGGACGGCGGAGCTAAACACCCCACAAAACATAAGTTAAAAAAAAACTATTACACCCCACAAAACTCAACTCTTTAAGGAAAAAAAAGTTTGTCCAAATCCGTTGAGAATTAGCCATTTCTCAGCATACCCTAATTTTTAACCTTTCTACCCAAAAAAATAATCTTCAACTCCGCCGGACCGCACCACCCCCCCCACCCCACCAAAACCAACTACCTTTCAGGAAAAAAAATGTCCGAATCCGTTGAGAATTTACCATTTCTCAGCATAGCCCATTTTTAAACCTTTCTACCCAAGAAAGTAATGTTTCAAATGCTCAAGTTCCGGGACTACCCTTCCAGATCTTCCTAAAGTACCATTACCTTTCAGGAAAAAAAAGCGTTAGGAAAAGGAATCAATCATGATCACTAACAAGTATATGGCGCAAAGCGCAATAGGTGACCGCGGAGCTAAACACACCACAAACCATGAGTTATACACCCCACAAAACCAAACCATTCAGGAAAAAAAGTTTGTCCGAATCCGTTGAGAACTCGCCCGTTCCCAGCATTTCCAGATACCTATACATATATATATTTATATGAAGATAAAAGTTTAGTAACCTCTATAAACCGCAGAGCGGCCCTTCGGGCCGCTCCGCAGTCAATAAGCCTAGATTTGAAGATTCTGACCCCAAACATAATGTTGTTCGAGCCACTATGACCACTGTCTATGCCCAAAAATGTCTCTTCCAACTTTAAGCAGAGTATTATTCCTACGTTGTTTACTCCCTCCTGTTGATAAATTTCATTTCCTATAAACTCCAACACAATATTAGTTATTTCAGAATTACGGGATCCGTCAACATCTGATTCACTGGCTCTTTGACACGAGTTCCTGGGAGCTTTTCAATCACCCATCGAAGATCCAGTATGCAACACTCAGCTACGAAGCCTGTCGATGGGAAACTCAGAACCATCTCAAGCTCGGCTTAATGGAAGTAACCGATCAAAATACGTATTCCAGGAACGCAATAAACTGCCCTTCAACCCAAAACTAGGATAATATTCCAATATTTTAGACCCTCCTTGCTTCCTTGTTACAAAAACTATATTAAGGTATTGTCCTATAAGGAACAAACCTGGCTGTATCAAGTAACCTTGCAGAATCCTCCCTGATGCAGTCATCAGAGGAGTTGGATCTTCAGCACCAGTCTGAGCATCATTTAGATCCTGGATGTGCAATTGACTGCTGCTACAACAATCTATTTTGTCCAACATCAAGGCAACGAACCTGCACATATTACATTGCCAGTGATCATTAATTAATAAATGAATTTGATGCATTAGAAAAATCAGAAAACTAAAGAAAAAAGCGCAAAGGGAAAACAAGGCAGAGCTTGAACTCCGCGCGCCGCGGCGCCGGCCCCCCGCCCCCCCCCCCCCGCGCCCCCCCCCCCAAAAATATAATATAATGGAAAACTGCTGCAGGAAACAATCTAAGATCAATAAAGGTGAGCAGAGAAAACCATTCACTACCAAGATTACAAATGGAATAAAAACTGATAAAAGTCAGATGAATTCAGGCATTGAAATAGCCCCTACTCAAACCGAATCAAATTTACTTCATGGTGTTGAAAATGCCATGCCAACTAGGAAAGATGAATTTATTGAAACAAATTTAATTGGTGCTGATGAATCTTTGACAAAAGCACAAATGACCAAAAATGGTCACATGAATAATCCAAATGAATTACGCAGACTACGGCATAAATCTACTGCCATAGGTAAAATCACAAATCAGGCAGAACATTCACCAAAATCTGAACCCACGGAAATCACTCAAATAGTTTATGGTGAGTCAATATTGGGTCAAGGCAAAATTTCAAGACAACCAAAAGCATCAATACAAGATAGAGTGCATCGTGTTGAGCCAGTCTGAACAGACCAAAAATACACAGTATGAGAATGCATTTTCTGCATCACAACCAGACAAACTAAATGATCAGAAAAAATCAAATAAACCTGTTGCAAACGTAGAGCAAAAAACGTATAAATATTCTTTTTGTTTACTTTCATAATATTCTGTTATATTGCGAAGCTGCCTTTGTTTGAATATCATTATTTAATGGTCCTCATTATAATGTGAAATGTTTATACCCAAAATAGATTCGTTCATAAGAAACCTGTGTAAAATTATTGCCACAGTAGGCAAAAAATGAGTTGTTAAACCGTGCTACTTGCATTTGCTAACGAAAATGATTGCAATTGTTACAATGTGCCACAATTGTTTTCAAACTCGCCACAGTAGTTTGGTGCAGAGAAGATAGGAGTCTTCGACCAGCAAAAAACGAATAGGTGCTCAGACGATAAGGTCAAATTCATTTCTACTGCCGAATTCTTTGACCACATCTGCAGCAAATGTAAAAGCAATGCCACGAACATTTTCTGCCCAACCATTTGCTATGTATCTGTTTGGATCTGACCAAAGCAGGTCACACATAACTCCAGAGTCAGGTACCTCTCTTGGACGTGGAAGTTCTCGTATTGTATTAAGTGATGTCAGATGGGGAGATAGACCACCATGCATGCATGACATACGTTTTTCTATCAAGCCAGCTACAGGAAGCCAGTTAAAAGTGTCAGTGAATTTTTTCCACAACCTTTCGTTGATTCGCTTCAACATCTCATCATAAAAACCCTATATTTTGAATCGTAACCATATATCGTAATTGAAGATGACTCATGGTTTCCACGAAGCAGATAGATTTGATTTGGATATAGTATTTTGAAGCAAAACAATAGAGCAATGGTTTCTGTTCCAAGCCTTCTTCGATCCACATAGTCACCCAGAAATAAAAAATGGTTCACAGGACTTGGAGTACCATTGTGTTGAAATATACGAATAAGATCTGAATACTGTCCATGAATGTCACCAACTATTGTTATGGGTGCATCAGTCTCCACTAAAATTGGTTGTCTTGCTAATATGGGTTGAACTTTGTCACAGAGAGCCTCCAACTCGAATGATGTCATCTTCACAGGATGTTCTTCAATATGCTGACTATTCTGCAACCGCTGAAAAAGTGTTTCTGGATCAACAGTGCTTGATTTGTTCATGATTTTCTTCATAGCATTATCAATAATTTAGTGGTTTCTGATGTTTATAAAATTAAAAAGCACAAATGATGGATTCATTTATTAAGCCCAACATGACTTAAATTCGTCTAAATATATTAATGTACTGTGATTTTTAGAATACCAGAATTTTAGAATACCACAAGGGAATGAAATGTAGCGCCAAAATTCAACATTGAGGGGCATGGAAAGGCAGGTCTATTTATTAGTGCCTTGAAACATTATCACTCTGAGCAATGCCCGGTCTAAGGCAAAGACTTTAGTATTAAGCTCACCTGGGCAGCTAAACGGGAAAAAGTGTGGTCTCAGGAGAGCGGTGTTGTGGGGAAGTGGGGCTGGCTGTAAAGCAGTGTACCTGCGGCCTATGTATGGAAATGAGATGCTGTGTGCGGGGCGTGAAGGGGTGTGGCACTATGCTCATTTTCCTCCACCCCTGCCTCTTTCCCAGGCTGTTGTGTTGCGGGAAGGACTATGACTTACTGCTTGGGTATGCTGCTTGGGCACGCCACTTTGCGTTGTGACTCTAGGCTTGCAATTTGGCTTGTGCCAGCCAGCCTTGAGCTTACTTGACATCTGGGACTTTGTTTATCGCATGGGTAGAGATACGTTGGATTAATTGCCTATTTTCTTCAAAGGTGTAATTATGGCCTATGCCTGAAACATCGCAAGACCAAACAGAAGCCAATGATGCACGTGAATAGGAGGTACTTGCTGCGCATACTTGACTGCTTGATGTTTTAGCACCGACTTAATTTTTGCCTCTTTGCTTGTTCAATGATGGGCGTAGTTGACATTTGCCGACAGTTGCTTATGAACATGAAGCCGTTTGTCAAGTCCTTTTATGGTTTCGTTTTGCGGTGTTTGCCACAGAAGGAGCCATATTATACATCGCAACAAGAACTAAGGACTATGGAATGAATGGTGGAGAGTGGGAGGTAGTAGGTTGAGGGTTTTAAGTGTTCAGGGTGCTGCCGAAGACTTCATACAAGTGCTTGCCCTTCTCCATGTGCTCCCTGTAGCACCTTTCTTCGTGGCGCAGGCCTCGGATCATACGATCCATCCTCCCCCAGATCTTCTGCAAATTCGCAGTTGCTGAGCTTAAGTTATGTCACAGGATGCGAGGTGACCAACCCCGCCATGACTGGCGTCTTCTGGGATGCCAGTCCGTTTGTTGACGAA
Organism: Ptycholaimellus sp. GST1_10; assembly: GCA_030248095.1. Classification (NCBI taxonomy): domain Eukaryota; kingdom Metazoa; phylum Nematoda; class Chromadorea; order Chromadorida; family Chromadoridae; genus Ptycholaimellus; species Ptycholaimellus sp. GST1_10. The sequence goes on from JASANA010002882.1 coordinate 21,229, forward strand.
GGGGTATTTGATGGTGGGGAGGTAGCTGTTGTCCCACTGTTCTTCCACCGCTTGGCAACAGTGGCTGAGCCAGTCTAGCATGGGCTTCATGCGGACCATCTCCGAGCCCAGCCCGTCTGCCTGCCATCCTGGCAAAGTGGCAAAGCTAAGTTTTGCTCGCAGTTTTTCCTGATGCGTTTGATACAAATTGGTCAATATTTAGCATATTACGGTAATCTCAGCTTGCCTTAATAATTTGTCTTGGATGGTAGTTTATTGGATAGGCATAAGGTATGAGAGCGGGATATGCCTGGATTTTAAAAAAAAAAAAAAAACACAAAAAAAAAAAAAAATTTATAATAAATAAAAAAATGATTTAAAAATTCCACATCCAGGTTCAGTATTCTTTGCATCGCACTATCATAAAGCTTGAAAATTCTATCATAACAGTCCTCCAAGGATTATTGAATGCAATGTTTTTTATTTTAATATTTTGCAATAGATTTAAAAAACAATCTTTTTGTTAGAAACAACTTACCTTGGTTTGGGAGCTTGGTTGATTTTAACTTTTCTACAACCAAGGCTCGCAATACCACAAAGCTTGTACTCTACCATGCTTGCTCAACGTAACGGCTGGTCAATAGCTGGCATTATGCGTTATTGAAACATCAGCATTTTGCCTCTTGCATTCGCAAAGTTTGAGTTTACCTTGGAGTTCGTGGAGGTAGTTCAGGAAGCCGTTGAAGGGCGCTGGATTGGTGGCCGAGGGCTTCTTGGTTCAATCGCACTGGAAGGCGTTGTTCTTCTTCATCACTCTGCAGAGAACTTAATTCCTCTATTTCCCATCCAAACTGGTATTAACCGGAGGTAGAGGAGGTAGATTGAGTCGATGTAGAGGTCGAGGTCCCGTTTCAGCTCGGGCCAGTTGTTGTACTCCATCTTGATCTCCCGCGGGGGCAGCGTCTTGCAGCCCAGCGGTTGTAGTCCGAGCACCAGGCCCGGCTTTCCTCCTTCCGGTTCTGGGACGCCGTCCTTGGCGGCTTCTGACTCCTCCGCTGTCGGGACCGCCTCTGGCTGCTAAGGTTCAGCCTCGTGAAGTTGCTTGAATTCGCTCATCTGAATTTGAGGATGCTTTGAATGGGGTGGATTGTTGAAGCGAAAGGACCTCCTTCATTATTTGTTACGTGAAACATTAGAAGGTTGGTTTACGGTTTGCGTTTTATAAACCTGGCAGTTTCCAATGCAATTTTTTTATTTTGTCAAATTTTGGCTGCCTTGAATTTGGAGCCTTTTAAGTTGTTCTGCGTCGAAATATATTAGCAATTTCATAAATAGGATCTTTCAAGACTTCTCTAGCTCATCGGAGCCTTTGAATCGTAGAATGAGCTTTATCAAAGTCCAGAAACATCTTGGCCTAGTTATTCCCCCTAAGCTGACGTTTGGTGACATACCTTGCCTTTGAATGGGCTTGAGGGGTGCTGGAGAGTGCGAAGTGGTTGGCGGAGGTCTGCAGCTGGTAGATTGACTTTGACTGATCCATCTGTCTCATGCCGAGGCTCTTATAGTCACCTGAGGCTATTCTTGGCCGTCTGTCTAGACAATTTTCCAGACCAACCATCATCAGCGGCTTTTCTCCGCTAACTAGGCTAATGTAATATAACAACAATTTATATTTTATCTTCATGATTTTCTTCATAATAACTTTTGAATTAATTTTGCGACAAGTATAACTTTTTATTTAGGTTTGCTTGACAAATTGGCGAAAATTTTGCCTTATTGGATTCCTTGCGATTATATGGTTTAGGATTACTGTCAAGGATTAAGTTTGCTTGCCCACTTCATCTTTTCTTTATGTTGGCTGCGAAACATCATGCTCTCTCTGGTGGATTGTTAGTCTAACCAAAGTTACTAAATAATTACCGTTATTATTGAGATTTTTGTTGTTCGTAATGAATTGCGCTAAGAATTACGGTTAACTTTTTTAGATTGTTTGCTGCTTTTTCGCGTCCTTATGGCGGTAAAGAATCGCTGAATTCTGCAGAACTGATGCTTTTGAGCATTTGCCGAAACATTAGAGAATTTCAATTTGTTCCTTATTTTAATCAACTTTTGTCGATATTCCTCTCTCCTATGGAAGGTGTTTATGAGTCCGCGCTGGATGAGGCAACTATTAGCGGTTCCTTACTTTATTTTTCCTTCATTTATTCTGTGAAACATCAGAGGCTAGCACAGTGTTAGGTGCTGAAAGAATAAGCAAATTAATTGTCAATCATAGGGCTGTGTAATTGTTCTTTAACGTCCCAAGTACTTGAAGTAGAAGGGTCCCTTGGTGAAGTTCTGCAAAGCTGATTGAATGCTACTTTGCCCTTTCATTTGACTGAGGTGCAAATATGAAGGGTTTACGTCGCCTAGGATCACGATGTCCGAGTTTGTGTCTGAGGCCTGGGAGTCCTCATCGTGGCCCTTTGGTGCCACAGAGGTGCCCGGGGGGCTTTTCTCCGCCTCCTTGCCTGCCAAACTGGCCTATGTTGATGTAGCATTTTGGCCTTTTGCCAAAGTTAGTTAGGTTTGCAAATTGGCGAACCTCAGGTTGTTTCCTTGGTGGGCTCCAAAACGTGAACTTCTCCCCTTCTCCACTTTCCTTATCCGAGCTCATTTTACGAATGCGATTTCTTCCAATTGCACATTGAGTCAGCACCACTGTGTTTAGATGCGCGGCAAATGCGTACTAGTGGAAATGAAACTTGACCTTTGCAGTGCCGTTCATTCTTTAGCTGCGCGGATTTGGTTGGCTAGTGTGGCTTCTATGGTATTTTTTCATGTATTTTTGGAAAGAACAATAACTTTTTTATTCGCGAACTCTTTGACGCAATTTCATGAAATTAAAAAAAACTTATTTTGAAAAAGCACTTTTTTATAATTTCCATACTCTTTCAAAGCCGTTTATGGAAAGTCACTTAGGGCAATGGGTTTGTGGTGTCATTGGGTGCCATGCTTGGGTTGGTAATCAGGGTGCGGGTAGGCGTAGGGCGGCGATGGATCTTTGGCATGGTCCTGCTTCCGCTTGGCTATAAATAACTCCTCAATTGCGCCAAAACGCCCAACATGTCCCTTTAACCTGGTTTGGATCCTGCGGCAAGGGTATTGGGTTGTGGGGACCTTGTTGGTCTGGACGTTCCTCCTGCTGCCCCTCCACTATCGCTGGCAATGGTGGCAAGCAGCGGAGGACCTGTTCACCTGATGCCTTTTAACTTCCACCTAATTTTTAGTTTCACAATGAACTTTGGGGGAGAGGTAGATGGCTTCTATGGCCGAGAGCAGATGATGGGATGCTATCTCGGTGTCAAGGTTGCCGTAGTACAGCTTGGCCTCCTCCCCTGTCTCCAGGTTTGTGACCCGGGACTGTGTCTGGAAGAACTGCACGTGATTGTGCTTTAGGTGGAGGTTGGCCTGGATGACGGTGCATCCAATGGCCTTGGCGGTGATCAGGACGGGCTTCACGAAGCAGCTGGTGAACCCATTCTCGTCCACCATGTCGTAGGGGTTGAACCCCCAGCGGTCAATCGTTGCCGCCGCCTGTCTGGCCGCCTGCTTTAACTGCAATCCCTTCCATTATCACCTCAATAGGGCACAAGGGGTGATGGAACAACTGGCCCGTTAGAACCTGTGCGCTCAACGTTGGAGAGGAGCCAGCGGAGGGAGGATCTGTGGAAGTCGATGGGTTGGGCATTGTTGGAGCACCAGAGCTCGTTGCCCGTCATCAGGCGCTGGATGTGCCAGGCCAGCCTCTTGGCGCAGGCCTTCTCACAGGTCAGGTTCCTCATAAGGCCCGCTTCTTCTTCCTTGGACAGCAGTTCTAGGTTGGCCTGCTGACAGGCCTTTTAATAAGAGGGCTAATTATCTTTGAGTAAGGAGTGATTGCAGTACCTTGAGGGCTTGGAGGCGGACATTGTCGTTGTGGCGGAGGCACATGGCCATGTCCCAGCCGATGGCCTTGCCGGACACTAGCTCAAAGTACTGGCCGCAGATGAGGCCATGGGAGAGCAGGCGCATGCCAGCTCTTTGGGGGTTGTGCCCGTCCATCTCTGGCGGGAACTCCAGGTCTGCAATTTGCTTTCGCCATTTTCCCTGGCGGAATCAGCTAGCCGCTAACCTTGGGCCGTTGCTGGGCGGCAGGCATCGAGGACATGGAAGTTGAATGTCTCCTCCAGGCGGGGCAGGGTTTCTGTGAAGGGTAGGGCTGGGGCTGCCTCAGGCCAGAAGGCCTGAGCAGGTTGCAATGGGGGGTAGTGGAACTAGGTGTGCCATGGTTCTCGTTCTTGATGGAGTCAAAGGGTATGGGCGGCACAAGCAGTTGTTAGCGTAGGATTGGTCGGCTATAGATTGCGACCAATCCTGGCACTACAACGGAGCTTGGGCTCCCGGCGAAGTAGGGAGCAAGAGTGAGTACACCGTGCTTTATCTCCCCTTTTATGTGCTTCACCGCTGAGCTTATGAGACAAAACAACTAATCGTTTGATCTTTGCTGATAACCCGATTGTTTAGTCTTTCAGTTTTCTCTGACTGCTCTTGGGTGCTTGGGTTAAACCCTTGCAATAGCTTAGCGGGATAAAATAATTTTTCTTCTTTACATCATAGTAGTTACATTTTGAGCGATAATTCATGACACTAATCAGATGGTGCACAACTGAAATTTTGTTTGCTTCATTCTTGAAACATCAAGCATGGCATGTTTTTACGGGCGCAGCGTTGCCGCACAAAATAAATTTTCTTGGGACACCCCTTGGGTATCTTTTGAAAAGATGATGAATAACTCGCTTTGCTTTATCTTATCATAACTTTATTGGCTGGGTTTTAGAACTGATATTGTTGCTGGCACCAGCTGGTTTTCATAAACATGTCTCATGAAACCTCATCAAGAAGGCTAGTGGTAGGATTTGTATAGACTTTGCTTTGTGAGGGGGATGAGTTGCGGTGGGTTTTCTTGCCACGCAACTTAATTTATTCTACCCAGCTTTTCTTTTATGATAATGGCATGCGAAGTAAAACGAGCTTGAAATTTTTACAATGCAAGATAAAATGCCTAAATGTAAGTGCTCTTTTTGAGCATTGAACCCATATCGAGTTCTCGTTTGTTTAATGACTTTGGCTTGCAGCCTTTGCACGATTTTTCCGCAGCTCATTTTAAAGACTGCGATTTTCTGTGTGAGCATAGAAAATTAATTGTTTAGACTACAAACCTTGCACCGCTATCGATTGTGGCATTTGCTTGCGCTACCACGGCTTTTCTGGCCTTTTTGATGCATATATTTCATTTATTTATTTGAGTCTCTCTTTCTCTCTCTCAACTCATCTGGAACCACATGCATCCCCCCACATGTCAACGCGCACACAGAGAGCTTACTTGCCAGCTTGCATGTGCGCTACTCATAGCGTCTAGACCTCATTCATCTACCTCCTCCAGGAATTCCTCCACCTCATCCTCCTCATCCTCATGGCAGTCCCATGGGTTGATCGCAACTCCAACTGCTTCTTCCTCCACATCCTCTTCGGGCTCAGGCTCTGCTTCCATTAGGTAGCTCACCTGGCGCTGGAATCTCACTTTGGTCCCCCCTCCGCCCTGTTGTGAGGTTTGAGGCCACTGTCCCCTGCTTGACTGCTGTCCTCTGGTCAGTAGGCGCCGTCCTGAGCTTGTGCCACCCCGAGCACGTTGCGAGCGCTCTTGAAAGCGAGGCATGAAAGAGATCACTTTTGGCACGTATTTGGAGCAAGGTTCATAGGTTTCGCCCTTCACCATTGTCACGAAATCTTTTAGAGCCCAGCAATTTGTTGGCAAATGGCCTTTTCTATGACACCAGAAGCAGATTTTAGCCTCAGCAGTAGGGGTATTTGAGCGGGTTTTCTGGGGATTTGTGGATGTAGGCGCAGGTTTGCCTTGCCCCCGGCCTCTTTGGGCCCATCGGCCTCTTCCTCTGCCTCGCCCTTGCTCCATAGCAAGGGCCTCTGCTCCTTCTTCTGGCTGTGTCTCTAGGTCCTGCTGACCAAACACGAAGCTGAGCTGATTGACTGATTGTTGAGTGCCAAAAAGATCCTCACTTCTTTTTTGCATCCACCGCACATTCGGCCATAGTGTCCGGCGCTGGCCCTTTGTTCAACAGTGCAAACCGTAGTTCATGACGGATTCCGCCCAGAAAGAATTGCCTAAGCAGCACCTCCTGCGTTTCTACTGGGAAAGTAGGATTGACTGGGAAACGCTGTTCGACAACTTTTTGTAGTCTGGCCAGGAACGGCATGACTTTCTCCCCAGGCTGCTGGACAATGCCTTTGCAGACTGACAGTCTATTGACTTCCGGGGAGCTATCGAAAGTTGCCACTAAGGAATCCCTTATTACGCCATAGCTCTTCTTTCCCTGAGCATTGTCTGGCAAGCCTCTCCAGCGCAGGTCCCTCTAAGTAGGGGACAATGAGTGTGTGCCAGGTGTCTTCTTTCTGGCCCTTTGCACATGCAATTTCTGCAAACCGGGTCAGCCATTGTGTGGCATTTCCATCTCCTTCATAGGCTTTCAGCCCCATGAGGTGATATTGGATGGGTGTACGGCCCAGAGGATCGTCAGTTCCGACACTGGTTTCAGGCATTTCAGTCTTTGCGGACTTCAGCTTGCTTTGGCGTACAGCCAGAAGGCGAGGCAAGAAAGGAGGGAAGGGAGGGGAGAGAAGGGAGGAAGGGACAGAATGAGGGGGGCTAGGAGGCGAGAGTGAGCTTCAAGTGGCCCGGAGCTCCCAGGGTTAACCGCAATCCCCACGGCAGAGCCAGGTTGCGAGGGGCTCTCACTACCCTATCCTGGATGCCGCTGCACAAGGGAGAGGACTAGGCCTGTAGAATCGGAACCAATTGTAAGGTCTGTAGTGCGGTTACATGGGCAGGGAGCAATGGGTTTATCATGAGGAAGCAAGAGAAGAGACTGATCTCAGGAAGAGAGGCAAGGCACAAGCGCAGCCTTGTTATGACTGCGCTCCAGACTAGTATGATGTGCCTCACAGAGAGTTGGAGGCGGAAGGGAAGGAACCCTTGGCGGACTGGTTGAAGAGGTTCCCGGCCCTCACTCATCTCTCCTTCCTGAACTTCTCAAACATCTTCGTCCACTCTCCACACCATCTCTACATCCTTCCTCAGCTAGGGTCGGTCACCCACTTGCTGCTGGACCATCTGGCCTGGAACACTTTCTGCATCGTTGGGAAAGGGGACAAAATCCTGCCAGAGGAGACTATCCCGCCGGGTCTGCCTCTGCTAAAGCTCAAGTACCTCAAGCTAGACTGGTCAACCTACTACTTCCTGGTTCCAGACCTAGCACCGATGACCAGAGGAGATATCGTCCGCCTTGCCAGATTCTTGAGCTACGTCGAACTTCCGTTCATGCTCAAGTTCACTGACGACCGTTCAGGAATCGTGGAGAAACAGGCTCTTCGTCCCACACTCCTGAAGGAAGAAGTGAAGAGATGGCAATGAAGGAAGTTTCCCGACAAGATTAACACACTCAGAGTGACGGAGCATTCGTTCACGCCTACCCATTGGTGGTACAAGTTCACGGAGATTCTGATGATGGAGGAAGAATGAGAAAAGGAGCGGCAGCGCATGAAGAAATGGAAGAGCAAGACCAGGGCCAAGAGGAGAAGAGCGGAGAGGAAGAAGGAAGCACAGAAGTGCGGTCCGCGACTCTTCTTGACTGAACAAACATCGGGAGCCAGCCAAGGGCTTGGGGCAGGAAAAAGGGCTATAGCAACGATGATGCTGTTAGCCTTTTGTCTACTCACCTCAGCTGCGGCTGAGCCTACATCCCGAGTTAGCGCCCACGACCATGGCAACACCTTCCCCTTGGCCCAAGATGTCAGCCACACTATTCTCCAGGGGACTCGGCACCAAAAGGATCAATTGGCGCTGCCACCAAAAAACGTGAAGTTCCAGCTGTGCCATCGACACAGTGGAGGAGGCCAACCGTTCCTGCTTCCAGAACAAACAAGGGACTGCTCCATCTATGGAAAGCCAGCAGAGCGTTCTTACCATGACGTAGACTTGTGGCTTTCAGCCACAGAGGGACCCAGTGCACCAGCTGCAAAGTGCATTCTGGAGATCACCACTACAACTACATGGTGGAACGGCTTTGTCTCACATCTCAACTGGGGATTGTCCAATCCCATCAAGAAGTTGAATGTGCCGGCCGATGAGTGTGAACGAGTGTGGGCGAAGCAACAGTTCAGGGGACTGAAGCTCGTACAGATCAACAAGTCCCTCTGGTCCACCAATCAATCCCTACACTATAAATGGCACTGCTGTGGCGGAACGTACACTTACAAGACAATCAACCTCTATGTCCTAGAAGGGACAGTGTACGCGGGACATCAAGCCCTCACCTCGAGCCTCGGGTTGCTAAAGGGATGCCAGATAGAGAAGGAGGGCTGTGTCCAACCTCAGTACACCATCGTGTGGAACAACATGCCGGTCCTCAAGAACTGTCCCTTTCGCTACTTTGGAGGCTTCATCGGCGACGTGATGGGTTTGCGGGTGCACATCCCCAAACTATCCACTACCTTTTCCACCTACTTCCTGAGGACAACTTTCCGTACACCAAGGAGTCGATGAGTTGTCTTCCCGCAGGAACTCTTCTTTCCCACGAAGGAGGAGCTTTGCGCATCAACAACACCAAGAAAGATGATGCAAAGGAGGACCCAGGAAAAGAGGAAAAGAGGAGGACGGAGAGGGATTTATCCACTGCCACTCATCCCCCAACGGGAAATCTCTACTCACCTCCTTCCACTACAGCAAAACCACACTGGGACTTCGACAAAGGGACTAGGAAGGAAGCTATCCACGAGGCCCTTCTTAGCATAGAGAACTGGGTTCAACACCATGACCTGGTAGAAGCGAAACTCCACTACATCATGGATGAACTGGTGGATATGATGGAGCAGGTGGAACTGAGCAATGAGCATCGGATGTGTATGCAAGAAGAACACCAGTACCAAGTTCTGAAACAGATGGTCAGGATGAGCCCTACCAACGGAATCCGCGCCTTCACTGGCCGCTTGGACATATTGGCAGAAGTGAGAGGATCAGCCATCTACATCTCTCAATGTATGGAGGCAGAAGTAGAAGCGATCTACCCGAATCACCAGCTTCTGGGAGGAGAGAAATGCTACCTTTTCCTGCCAGTGCGTCTAAAGACAGGAGAAACCCTATTCCTACCTGATGGAGTGGGTAGGGACCTCACCTATCACAGCCCTCTGGCAGACTGTCACCATGTCCGCCCCTTCCGGTTCGTAGATCCAGTGTCAGCAGCCGAGACCTCGGCCTTCTTCAAGAACTTCACCCATGGCTCATTTGCTACACTCCTGCAAGCGCCCGCCATTCACCATCTACAACCTAACATCACTTACGACACCCCCATCCTCTTCAACTCGTGACTGATGCCCCCCTTCGTGGCCCTTGTTGCTTATTCTTTGAGTCTGCCAATCCTAGAAAGGAAACTCAATGGACTGACGAATTACACGAGTCATTTCTCCCTTGACCCCAGCGCCGTGGTTCAAGGGATTGAAGCCTACGGCCACAAAGGGGGAGACATCATGGGAACATTGTCAGAAGGAGCACAAGGATTGGTAAGGACTTCCTGGTCCGGCATCAACAACCTTGGCTCTTCTATCGTCAAACCGATCATCATGGTCATTGGCGTCATTCTGGCCATATTGGCTGTCATCGCGGCGGGTGTTTTCCTCTTCTGGGTTTCTCAGTACACCTCTTGGGGAGCCGGCGCTAGGAGGAGAGCAAGGGAGTGGAAGGAGCGTCTACAGGGGTGGGATTTCACAAGTTATCTTCCTCAGTGGATCATGGCCAATGGAACGACAATGACTGATAATCCGGATACTCAGTTTCTCCCAGTGGAAGCACCATTGTCTTGCTCTGCTTCCGTGATGGACCTCATCAGGCTAGACTCACAAGGAACGACTGCCGCGTTTAGCCGCACCAACTCACGAAGCCGGAGCCTGAGTCGACATTGTTTGCAGGGTCTTTCACGAGAGGTCAATCGGATCGGATCTTGAAGTTTGGCCGGGTCAAGAGCACGGATCGATCAAACACCTTCGATGAGCTCTGTACGTCTACTGCCATGGGATCCAAGTACTGCCCAGATGTTGTGATCCGTGCAAGGCTCTCGGTCAATGCTGGCGCGGTCTCGCTCTACCACACCAGCGCCAATATCACGATGGCCCTAATGACCCCCCTGGTTTAGTAGTACTACTTGTAGCCTAGATCCGAGGCCCCGTTCCTCTGCCTGCTCTAGATATTTGGTGTGATTACTTCCACCCTTTCCTGGTTGCCCGCGGGTGTGCTGTGGCATTTCCCAAGCCGGTTTTGTCTGACCTTGACGTTGGTGATGCGGGCGGAAAGGGGACCAGATTCAGTTGCTCTATTATGCCCAGTCCTGTCTCCTTCTCTTAACCCTTTCGGTGCACGATGAAAGAGAAGCTCGCTATGTTACTGCTGCATATCACCACACATTTGGCTAATAGTTGCCAAATTGCTCACTCCAGATAAATACTCCACAAATGAATCAGTGTCGCAAAGTTTCTGCATTGCAGTTCCGCCACTCAGCACAGATTTGTTTGATGAACCTGGAATGTATCATCTCATACGTCCACCACTTAACCGGCATTTGTTGTCGCAACAACATCTTCATATTTTTAAATGGTTTCTCCTTACTACTTTTTAACAAGTTACTGTTCCTTTTATTCAGCTGATCATCTTCTAAAACACCTGGTCGAAGGCGTGCAGCTACTTCCCAGCATGACGATGTGGCTTGCAAATGCCTACTGCCTTGCAAATTTAAAAAAAAACAGTTCAGCGATTGTTGTCACAATTTGAGCAAGGAGATTACTGCAATCCGAGTTTGTAACGCAGCTTTATAATTTATTTTTGTCGAGTGACGTTGGCCGCTGCCTCCCGATACTTCAAGTTCTGCAAAATAATCCAAAGTGACAAACAAGGTATATGGCGCAAAGCCAATATACGGAACACCCCAAAATATTTTTCCTAAGGTTTTTTTTTTTTTAAAAGATTTTTTTTTTGCAAAAAAACTTTTTTTTCCTTTTTTTTTTCTCTTTTATTTTTTTTTTTTTACTAAATTTTTTTAATAACTTCTTTCTCTTCATATTAAAATTTACCTCCCTTTTAAAATTTTTTTTATTTTAAAAATAATTTTCTTTATTACTTTAAAATTTTAATAAAATTATATAATATTATAAATATATACCCCTGGCCCCAAACAAGGTATAATTGGTTGTTGCCAAGCAATACGCAGCCTTGCGTCAATATACCGATCAGTTCAAACCAAAATTCAGCTGCTTCACTCCAAAAACGAATTTATGCCTATTCGATATTTTAACACATCAAGAATTTAGGTTATTGCAAATAAATCAATAAACAAGAATGCGGTAAAATCAGGTATCGCCATTAGGTGTGCGACCTTATTTAAGAGGCATTTTTTCGTAGGATCAAGAAACGACCGGACATATATTTTTTGAGTCCCCCTTTTTTATGGCACGTTCTAAATTTTCATACATTTTCATGCATTTTTCACTGTTAGGCATCGAAAAATATGCCGAAGTGGGAGGACATTTGCCAACCGATAGATTGATTTGCTCTCTTGAGCTACTTTTCTAGGGACATTCACGAAAAGTGATTGAATTGTCCACAATAAAATCTCGTCTATAAAAATGTCTTTCACTATAATTTCACGTCGATAAAAATCTTCTCCTCTTTATCAACTCGACCATTTAAATCTCACTTTAGCGCCCTGTCTTGGACCATTTTCTTCTACAATCTCCTCACCCACTTCGAATCCGTTATGAACAACAATGCGGTTAGAGAGTCTGGACCGGAGCTGCTCAGTACCTTGATATTGATTTGTAATACAAAATCAAAGCTTAAAGTGTCATTTTAAAGATAGTTTAGTTAAAAATAAAATATTTAAAGATAGTTTAGTTAAAAATAAAATAAAATATCAACTGATCTCAAATTTAAAATATTGATTTTTGTTTTGTGTGGGCTACTGTTTTGCAGACCTCAGAAGACTATAAATCTAAGCAAATATTTTGGTGCATAAACATGGCAGGAATTGCAACATATCTCAGCGATGACTTTGTGGAACCTGTGGAACAAACTCGTGGTACAAGACGATCATCAAGTTCACGCCGCCAGTCAAAATCCTATGCCGTACGTCTCCGAGATTCACGTGGACGCTTCATCTCCCGCAAACGAGCTCAATCAAGCAAAGAAGTCATGGCGAAAACTCAGAGCAAAAAGCCACTAAGAAAGACCACCTTGAAACCCAGACTCCGAAGGCAACAAAGAAGCCGCCAACGAACACCATCATTGAGCCAAAGTTCCAGCCATGACTCTATTCAAGTCAGCAGCAGACCAAAGCGCTCTGGAAGAAAAATGCTAGGCGGCAGACGAAGCAGGACAGTGAGAACTAGTCAGAAAAGCAGTCGACGTGTAAACGCAGCAAAGGCTCGACCTCGAGACAGCCGTGGCCGATTCATAAGCAAAGCAACTGCACAGCAATCACGCAAGAAGAACACTGCATCAAGGAAAATTGGTACAAAACGCCCATCTCGATCTAATCGCTCCAAACGTCGCACTTCCAAGCAACGTCATTATTAGCCTTTTTTAACCCATTCCCTGTTTATTTTTGTTTCCCCATTTATTGTATTCCCTTTTTTTGTACTTTGTGTTCAGTTAAAATAAATTTTTGTGTTGGTTTCATAAAATGTTTCTATTGAAATACAAATTGATTTTGTAAACAATCATTAGAGCTAGCACAAATCTTTTATTGCTCACTTTCTTTCCAAATCTAGAACTCCGAAAGACAGTAGAACATAAGCTATTTCATTGGAACATGTCTTGGAACTACTGTGCTGCGGATAGTAGAGGGGAATGGAAACAATACTGACCCTGGCATTCGGATAACATCCACCCTCCCAACCTATGCACAGGTTTCAAATGCCATCCATCCTGGCTTACTAAAAATGATTCACAAATGCATCACTGCAAACCCTTTTTCTCTAATATCATCTGAATTGAAGGCAGATGAAAAGCGATAAGATAAGAATTTTTCCACTATTCGATGTCACAGGGGTACAGGAATGAAGAAAGAGAACTCAGGCGGCGGGCAATATTGGGGAATGAGAGGATATACTTGAACATACCTAGTTTCTGAGAAAATGATTGATATGCTTGCTCATAAACTGCATTGTGACCTTCACCTACCTAAATAAAACTGAACTACTGACAATCCTTAAGGATCCAAACTGAACACTGGATCACAGTGCGGTTGGCTCCGAATCGAACAGACTGAACTACTGACCATCAGTGTGGATCCAAACAGAACACTGGGCCACATTGGGGGTTTGGTCCAAAACATTGTGGCTTCTAAATTTTTAATTTAGTAATAATCATATTAACAATGTGAAAACCAAATCAATCAATTTTAAACTACAGTGAGTAATTTGGTTAGTTGTCCATTTTTGATCTGCAAAAATGTTGTCGAAGATGTACTATAATGTTAAGATTGTACAGCTTCTAAATTTTGATGTTAGTGTAAATCAAATTAACAATGACAATTTGGATCCGCAAATACAATATGCATAGTAATTATGCAAGTATGCCGTTTTTTACCTAGTTGGGTCATTCAACCTGGCCATTCAATTAAGTTGTCTGGTTAGTTCTTTAGTTAGTTTAGTGTGGATCCCTTTGAAATCTGGACTTTTGTTCAATTTAGATCCGCACTTATGGTTAATTTTTATTTAGATTACTGTGGAGCCATTCTGCAATCTGGTCAGTTGTTCAATTTGGAACCGCAGGTATGTTGTTGAATAGTTTATATAATGTTAAGATTTTCTATATATATATATATATATATATATATATATATATATATATATATATATATATATATATATATATATATAATATCTATCCAAAAATAAAAACAGAAAGAGAAAAAAAAAATATAAAAGAAATTATTTGAAAAGACCGAAAAAAACAAAAAAAAAAATGAAAAAAAGAAAAAAGAAAAAAAAAAGGAGAGAAAAAAACGCGCCCCCAACCGCCCCCCAGGACAGCACAAGAGAAGAGAACAAGAAAAAAAAAGAAAAGAAAAAACACAACCAACCCCCCCCCCCCCCCCCCCCCCCCCCCCCCCCCCCCCCCCCCCCCCCCCCCCCCCCCCCCCCCCCCCCCCCCCCCCCCCCCGCCCCCCCAAAGAAGTGTTTTAAGCAACATAATGTAAAATCTAGTATGATAGTTAAAGGGATTTCTATCATCCATTTCCACCACTAGTTGGTTTGCCTCCTGTGTTCAATCCATGGCTGTAAAATCCTAGAAATACCCAATTTCCCGGGGTGAGGCCGCATGGAACACATTTTATGCGAGTGGGCTAGGAGGTGTCCTGGAGGGATGTCATAATCTGTGGAGGATGACGAGGGTTGGCATAATATCTCTGGGTTATCCAGTTGCATAAAAGGGGCATATGTGGCGGTAGGGGCATATCTATCCAAAATCAAAAAAATGACATGGAACACACATTTTTCGTACTGTTTTTTTTTGTTTTGTGTATCCTTTTTGTTTTTGGTCTGCCATATACGACACTGGGAGGTCCTGGGTCTATGAGCTGGTACTTTCATTTAGTCCTCTTCCATCCTCCTCATTGGGCATAGTTTGGACATTGGCATTGGGCAGAGCAGCTGTAAGAGGCGACCTTGGCAGCAAACACTTACCCCATGCGTGTCGACTTCATGGCACCCGTCCCTTCAGTCAGCACTCCCTCACCATTCACCCTATTTTTGCCCAATATCTTCATCACATGCAGTCGGGTTCAAGGCCAAGTGGAATACGATCAAGGGGGATCCCAGTATACCTTCAACGTGCATCGCCACCTCCAACACCTCAACGTCATTGCAAATTTATTTTTATAAGTTTGATGAGGGTGATTGTTCAATTCCATGTTTCCTTTAAGAGAGCTTTATTGAGAGGTCACTTCTTCTTTGACGGCTGGGGCCGGGGAGATTAGGAGGATCTGGGGCCGCTGCGGGGGCCGTGAGGGAGACATGGGGCGTTGTCATGGGTGCCGTGGCGGTGTCAGTTGGAGCCTCGGGAGCAGGCTGTGGGGCAGGAAGGGTAGGAAGAGGGGGCACAGGAGCAAGGAGTACATTGGCAGCAGCCTCCGCATATGCATCAACAGGTTCACAGAATAAATCAGGAGGCATAAAGTACGCTGGTTTCAAATGATTTAGATGAACCGTGTTGGTCAGGTTAGGGAATTCGAAAGGGTGAATAACATCGTTGGGCCTCTTCTCTTCTGCAATTCTCCAAAGTCCGGTGAAACGGAGGTCAAACTTCTCATGAACATGCTTCTTTGCCCACACTAACTCTCCTGCTTTGAATGACCTGATTTTGGCCCATTTGTCATATTGAGCTTTCTGCCTTATTTGTGCAGTGTTCGAGTGTAAGTGCATGTTCTTCCACATTTATAGTAAAAAACTTAAAATCTTGATGTTTCAAAAATGTGAACATCAATGAATCCCTGATTTTTCAATAAAATCAGCTCAGTTTTGGCAGGTATGTATGTTGAGGAATTTAAAAATTTATTATATTTCTCTATATGGACGAAAACCTTAAATCATGAAGGAGCATAAATTCATGGTTTTAAAAGAAACAATCAACCATGCGACTTGGAAAATTTAGTAACGTAGTTTGAACTTATTATTTGGAACAAAGGCCGCGCATCTTGGTGATATCGGAGTGGCGGCTGCCATAGGGGCTGGGTAGCGAGCGAAAAGAATGGGGGAGGTGGGGCTATTTGCAGCCCCACCTAAGAAAGCACAATAAGAATCCACAACTTTGAAATACCATAGGATGTCTTCTTAAGAGAGCTTTTTTGAGACAGAAAATATAAGGGCTCCCGCAAATGCCCCCTTAAATGGCTCTACAAAAGATAAATTGACTTGATTAAGTTGAGAAAAAAGACGAGTCGTGGCTTGTGAAAGCTGAAATTTGGTCAACGATCAGGATCGAAGAGTCGTGTGTTGTACATCCATCATCAAGGGAATATTGATGGAACGGTTTCCCGGATGGCACTAACTGACCTAAGATCATATATTTTTTCACATTTCGGGCAGGTCAAGCTTAAACCCCACTTCCCCAAAAATATAAGCTTAGATATTTTGCTCTATTTGTTGAACTTACTGAATTAAGTGATCAGTAATTTCGTAATCCTTGTTAAATTAGCAACCATAGCTAATTACAATGGCAAAACTCGCACACTAAACAATACTGTGGTTAATTTTGTAATGTGGCCATTGTGATGATATATTGGTTGGGATATGCAGCATAGCAGGTGTTTAATGGACTTACTTTATGCAATTTCATTATGTGAGGTTGAAACTAATAATTCATTAGATATTACATTTGTCACAGAATGAAAGCTCAGAAAACTCCAAATTAATTGTTCTAACTGTTACTGAAAATGCCATCTGGTGTCTTGCCAAAAATAGATGTTGGTGAAGTTATTAAAAATCGCTGGAAAATAAAAATGGAGCTTGGAGCAGGAGCATTTGGAGCTGTCTACAAAGTTGAAGATTTGATCAAACCGGGAACATTTTTAGCAATGAAGACAGAAGGGAAATATAGCCAAGCACAAATATTGAAAATGAAACTAATAGTACTAAAGAAGCTTACCGAAGTCAATGCAACCCATGCCTGCCGCATAGCTGGTCGTGGTGAAACTGAATCATTCAAATACATAGTCATGACATTAACTTCAAAAAGCATGCAACAAATTAGAAAAATGTGTCCACAACGAATATTTAGCTTATCCACAGGACTTCGTGTTGGGGTTCAATGTATGCATTATGCTCCATTATGCTGGTTTTATACACAGAGATGTCAAACCAGGGAACTTTGCAGTTGGGAGGAAAGAAACAAATGAATCAAAAACCGTGTTCATTCTTTATTTTGGCTTAGCTCGTGCATATAGAAGCAGTGATGGCACCTTGCGAACACCTCGAGAATCAACTGGATTTCATGGACCTGTGCGCTATGCTCCATTAGCATGTCATAAAAAGGAAGAACTTAGCAGAAAAGATGATCTAGAAAGCTGGTTTTACCAGCTCATTGAGATAACAACTGGACAGCTGCCATGGTACTCAACAAATAACAAAGTACAGGTAGGAATTTTAAAGCAACAATTACGTGATGATAAATCATTGCTCACCAATTCGCCTAAAGAGTTTGCTGAAATACTGCAATATATAGACAATCTTCATTATGTTGATGACCCAGATTATAGTTACACAGTAAACATACTAAATAAGGTTGCTGAAAGCCATGATTTAAATCCAAAAGAACCTTATGACTGGGAACACTCGGTAAATAATTCTTGAAATTTGTGCATTTTGTTATTGTGTTTCAACTCTATTATAAATTTGATATTTTAAATTCACTTTATTTTGCTTTTTAATTATAAATTAAAAACATTCTTTAATCAACAATTCTGATCCACCTTATTCAGTATGTCTTCACAACGTTAAAGATCAATATGAATATGAAGATAATGTGCAGCTGCTAAAGCTTGGACTTGACACTTGAGTGAATTCCTGATGAGGAGTCAATGGGGGCTTGGTTGAGGTTATTTGGCTGATGCTTGCTCTAGTCTCATCAATTGATGCAATGCCGTTCAGCCGCTACAAACTTATTAAATATGATTCTTGCGTGATACAAAATTTGCAAATCTCAACCTTTTTTTGTTAATTTCAATAGTTAAACTACAAGCACAAGCACAACACACTAAAGTTTGTTGCTGAAAAGTATTTCTGGAGTTTATTAATCAATTCTCAAAGCAAGCACAGTTTTGGAATCGGCATATACATCCCATGAACAAAAACCAAGGGCTTCTTAGCAATTCGCAACAGTACAGCCGCTATTGTGCAAAATGACAAGACTGATAAACAAAATGTTAGATTGAGAAGGGAGCAAGAGTTGAAGGAACGGTGGTTGAATATAAGGCAACAGGAGCATTTGCTTAACTGGTGCGTCGCAGAAAACACGGCAGCCTTGATTAGCAGCCTTGAACCAGTATGTCTCTCCAGTATCTTCCTTCCCTCCTCACATTTCTCCGTTTTCACTAATTTGCCCGTTGGTGGATACTGCCTTGCTAGAATCCTCCTTCCCTCAATCCATTCTCCAGGCACCTTTGCACCCAACACCCTTGCTAAGCATTCCTCCTCTTTCATTTTCACACCCATAATACCACAGCGCCCCTGCTCCCTGCGCCTGCTACACCCTGAAGAAGGCCCGCTGGAATGTCTACTAGGAAAAGGTAGAATCCATGCTTTGCAGCGCCAACCCCGTCTCCCTCTCTGTGGAATCTGCCTACAAGACCTTCACTAATATTCTCCAATCAGCCCTACGAAAAGCCCAACCTATCTGATGAGCAAGGATTCCTCTGCGGTTGTTCATCAAATTGGCTAATATTTTCAGGGAATGCCAGGCATGTTGGCCGTTTCAACCTATATCATGTGACTTTGGCAAAAATTACCAGAACTGCGACAATTGTATTTTTCTAATTTCAACGAAATCGACCTTGACTTTGGGTTTTTGTATTTTCAAATGATCACCATCAGTTTGCCCATAAAATATCCCTTTTGAATCACGTCAAATTCATGCAAAAACATTCAGAGGTACCCAAGTTATGTCAGTTTTGAACAGTTTTGTCAATTTTGGTTCAGCCCCTCACGTGCAAATGAACCCCATGTTATACTAGTTCCTGAAAGGTAATATCCATTATACTGTGGGAAAACAAACTACGGCAAGTATGTAAATAGTTTTAAGACAAATGATTATATATGTGTACATAATTTTGAAATTGGAT
>JASANA010002884.1:0-37942 GCA_030248095.1 Ptycholaimellus sp. GST1_10
GCGTGAAGGCTTCAGACCGATGCGCTTCATCCGACTAAGCTCAGGTCCAAGATCTCTCTTTCCAGCGCGCAGTGGAGGTGCAGTGGAAGAGTTGACGCCGCTTTCCCGCCCTACCTCTATCTGAGGATTCACCACCACCAGCTTCCTGTTCACCCTCATCGGCAGGCCTTCCTTTGAAAGTAGGATGTCTGGTGGAAGACACTTCAAGGCGGGTTGATGCCAGGTGTAGTCGGGGTCTGGAAGGTAGGTGGAGAATGCAGATTGCAGGGATGGAATGCGGACGCGATTCTCTCCGATGACCTCTGCGTCGTAGGTGCCCTTGAGCTCGTAGGGACAGAAGGACAGCAAGGGGGACTCGTCCCAGACGATGGTGTACGTGATCTTCTTGCAGAACTCCCGCTCTGCATGGCACCCGGACATGGAGCCCAGGCTGGACACCACCGCCTCGTGCTGGACCGCCACTTCTCCCACAGTGAGGATGAAGTTCAAGTAGGTGACGGTCGTGTAGCCCCACCACTCGTAGACTGGAAACATGGTGGTGTTGGTGGAATACTTGTAGGGGCCGATCTGGACCAGGGGGACGTCCCTGAAGTTCCAGTTCTGCCAAGCCAACGCGCACTCATGCGGAGCCACATTTCTCAAGTCCTTCCACACTTGCTTTGACCACTGGTTGAAGAATGAAGTGTAGGTGCGGTAGTGATGGAACTCGATGCGACACCTAGCTGCAGGGATGGTTGGAAGGCGGTAGTGGTTGACGTAGAGATCGACGGGATGGTAGACGACCTCCTCCTTCCAGTGGTCCACAGAGCAGTCGCGGTGAAAGTCCGGGTAGACGAACGGCCTTCCCCCTGTCAGCACCTTTGGACAGATGAAGAAGTCCACTCCGGGCGGAGGGGGTGCTGCTGTGATTGCAGGGGGGCATAGAGGTTCGTGGGGGACGTGTACTGGAGGAGTGGGCGACTGTACTTGGGCGTCTGCTAGCAGCTGTCTGCGTGATGGAATAGGAGCGGCACTTGCACCGCCTCCTAGACACACTAAGCTCAGCAGTCCAAGCAACAGCCAGGGAAAGGTTCCCTGCCTTCCCACTTTCTCCCTCTCTATCCACTGAGGCGGCAAAGCCAGTGGTGCTGACTCAGCCTCCTTTGCCGAGTGTCGCCGCGTGGATGAGATGGGCAGAGAAGCGTCCTGAGAGACCCAGCTGCTGAACTGCTCATTCTGCTGGGCATCTGCTGGATCGGCGCCTCTGAGCTGGGCTTCAGAGTGCTGCTGGAAACGGAGCTTCAGCCGCTCCTCGTCCCTGTAGCAGCCTCGAACCAAGCCGAGGAATTCCTTGCGCAGGCCGCGTGGCTCCTGCTCTAGATGCTCCTCTTGGAGTGAAAGCAGGGCCTGAGTGTCTCTAGGCGTTCTAGGCGGCCGCGTGTTGTAGAAGTCCTGCGTCGGCTGGCTTCCCAAGTCGGCCTCATCCAGAGACTCGTACATCACTCTGTGCCTTCTGGTAGATTGGCGCTTCAGGATGCCCTTTGAAGGTTCCCGGGTGGGAAGGGTCCTGGGAGTGGAAGGGAGGGGGACTTCTGCTTGTCCTTGAAGAGCGAGCTGGCCGTCATCCGCGACCTCATCGCCGACATCCGGTACCAGGTCCACCTCTTCCTCTCCCTCTCTTCCTGCTCCTACTCCCCGCGGTCTGGGCGGAACTTCTGGGGCATCGATGGCTGTGGAGGCTGTTGGAGGCTCGTATAGCATGGGAATGAGATCGGCGATGTGGCGGCGCATCAGTTCATTGTGTTCGCCGCCTCCTTTCACCTTCCGCCTCACTAGCACCATTGCCTCCTGTGGCTCCGAGAAGCGTGAAGGAAGCAACTCCACCAGGCGACCTAGCTTGAAGGAATGCCTGGGAGCGTTGTCCTTGCTGAGCCACACCAGCTCTCCTTCCATGGGTTCTCTCTGAGCCTCGCCCTTCCTGGGCTTGTAATGGTTCTTTTGCTCTTCGATCAAGACCTGGGGCAGGTTCTCCTTGAACACCTGCCAGAGCTTCATCAGCTGGTGCTCGTACACCTTCAGGGCCTTTCCCCTAGCTCCGTAGAGCTCCTCCGGATCCTTCACCTCATCGTCCCAGTCTGGAGGGAGGACGAGGTTGAGTTGAGGATGGAGGAAGTGTGCAGGGGTGACGACGGAGCTGGACTCACCGTACGCGAAGAGGGGGCGGCAGTTGATGATGGCCTCGGTCTGCGCCAGCAAGAGCGTCAGCTCGTACTCTTTCAGCTTTCGCCCCTCCGCCAACCTTTTCAGCACCTTTGCTGTCAAACCCACCATGTTCTCCACCGAGCCTGCAGAGGCTGGGTGAGTGGGGGGAATAGTGCGGAGATGGACGTTGTTCTTGGCGAAGAACGTGGTGATGGCTGGATCGTTGGCCTTCCACTCTCCGGAGCTCGCCTTGCTGAAGAGTGACTTGGTGGCCCAGAGGAGCGGCTTGGCGTTGTTGCAGTAGACTTGCCTGGGGAAACCGACCCTGGCCATGATGGTGGCCAGGCCGTTGGCGATGCTCTGCCCCTCCAGGTCCGGGATGAGCTGGAGCACCACCACTCGCACCACCTGGCAGAGATACACCAGGATGTAGCCGGTTCTCTCCACCATCAGCTCCTTCGCCTTCTCGTACTTTCGGTAGGGCTCCAGCTTCTGTTCAGGGTCTCGGTAGACCTGAATGTAGACGATGGGGCCCTTCAAGTCGATGGACACGTGCTGCATGGCGCAGGCACTGTCAAAGCGCAGGGCGGGATACGGGCGGAAGCAAGGAGAGGCGAAAGGCATGGCCTCAAATCTCCTGCAGACGCTGCACAGTCTGATGAAAGACTGCATCTTCCGAATAGCGCTGGTGATCCAGTAGCGCTTTCGAAAGAGTCCTGCCATCACTCTAGCCTTCAGATGTCCTGCCAGTTCGTGGAAGTGGAGGACAAGAAGCATGGTGAAGGGATGGTCGTTCGGTAGGAGCAGAGGGTGTTTGGTGTCCACAGGGACGTTGGCCATCGCCAGACGGCTCCCGCAGCGGAGGAGGCCGGACTCGCCGATGAACAGGTCCAGGTCCCGGACCATGTTCGCCTCGGCCGTAGGAAGGCGTCCTTTCTCCTTGGTGAGGACGGAGAGGACGGGTCCGTAGGCCTTCATCTGGAGGTGGCGGACCCAGAGCTCCTCAGAAGCTTCCTTCTCGTCTGCTGTCACCGCTGCCGTCCCTGGATTAGGCAGTCCCTTAGCCTTTCTCCAGGCTCTGCGTACGTAGGCGGTGACGCGTAGAAGGGTAGGGAGACCTCCCTTGTGGAGGTACTGCTCGGCCTGCATGTGGAAGGGGCCGGGGAAGCTGGGCTGGATGACCAGCTTGCGCGCGGAGTTCACCATGATGTGGTACTCTGGTCCGAAGGCCTTCTCCTCCTGCTTCCACTCCAGCAAAGCCATTCCGTCCGCCTTGTGAGCTGGAGGTTCCCAGTTTGGAAACTGGTTGGCCTCGCCCTGGGCCCAGCTGGGGCCATAGAACCAGAGGCGGAACTTGTCCGCCTGCATGTACTCGGCGAAGCGGACGCCTCTGGAGGCGAGGTCGGCGGGGTTGTCCTCGCTGCGGACGTGATGGAGGGAGAAGCCGACGGACCCCTGCAGGCTCCGAATGCTGTTGATTTGGTTGTTCACGTAGGTGGTGGGGCCGCGTCCTAGGTGGATCTGCTGGAGAGCGATCATGCTGTCCGTGTAGACGCGCTTCTCCACCACGCCGATGGTGGCCGGCAACTGCTTCTCCACGAAGCGCAGCAACTTTGCCGCTTTCTCCACCGCCAGCAGTTCCAACTTTGGAATCTCCTCCAGGCGACCTGGGTTAGGAGAGGCTTTGGAGATGAGCAGCGTGCAGTAGGCGCCGCTGTTGATCTCGCGGCAGTTGCCGTGCTCGTCCATGATGCCGATGGGGACGGGGCGGGAGGAGCTGGATGCGAAGGAATAGGCGTAGCAGCAGCAGCCGTGCGCCTGCTTGCTCGCGTCCGCGAACACCAGCAGCCAGATCTTCGACGTCGGGGACCAGGCCGCCCTCCTCTGGATCTTCACCGAGGGCAGTCCTTCCAGGTCCTCCAGCACCTCCTTCCACCAGTCCTTGAACTGGGCGGTGACAGCGTCGTCCCAGTCATAGCCGTCCGCTTGGATCTGGCTGAAGAGCAGCTTGGGGAGGATGATGACGGGGGAATGGAGGCCGTGTGGGTCGAAACGGCGGGCGAACGTCTTTATGACGGTTCGCTTGGTGCATGGCCAGAGGGGGAACTTGATGTCCGTCTGGCCGATGTAGAAGGCGTCCAGGACGATGTCCCAGCCCACCCCCAGCACCTTCACGCCCTCCATCTTGCCCTTCTCCTCCTCGGAGAGGCTGGCATTGAAGACCGCGCTGTTGCTCACGAACTCGCGCAGGTTCATCTTTGCCGCGTCGAAGATGTTCACGGCCTCTCTCTTCTTGCGCAGGGCCTCGGAGACGTCGGAGGCGTTGAAGGCGATGTTGTCGACATAGATGAGCGACTGAATCTCCTTCGCCAACTCCGAGCCCTCCTCCTCCAGGAAGGAGTTGATGACCACCTGGAGGACGGCCGGGCTGCTCTTGAAGCCGAAGCCCACGCGGGTCAGCCTCAAGTACGCGTAGTTCTCGAAGCTGGGCGGCTTGGAGGGGTCCCGGAGCCAGATGAATCTGGCCAGGTCTTTGTGTTCCGGGAGCAGGAGGATTTGGAGAAAGGCTTTCTCCAGATCCCCTACCACCAGGATCTCCGAGAACCGATAGCGGAGGAGGATCCCCATCAGGGAACCCAGAAGCTGCGGTCCCGTCTCCAGCAGGTCGTTGAACGTAGTGTTCGGGAGGACCCGCGCCGTGGGGTCCAGGACGGGGCGACATTTGGTGTGCTGGGAGGTGGATTTCTCCACCGGGAAGCAGGGCAGGTAGAAGCACTGTCGATCCTGCCTCTCTACCTCCTCCAGCGGCACCTCCTCGGCGTATCCGGCTTCCACCATCTGTCTGATGGAAAGGTGGAAGGCGTCCCGGAGATCCGTTCGTTTGTCCAGTTTCCTGCAGAGGCTGTGCAGGCGGTTGAGGGCCTCGTTCTTGCCGTCCCTTGCTCCGTCGGGGAACCGTCCATCCCTGAAGGGAAAGGGCGCCATGAAGCGTCCTCCGCTGTCGCGCTGGAGGTCCTCCCTGAAGCGCTGCAGGGCGGCGGCACGGGCATCCTCCTGGATTTCCTCCTCCGTCAGTCCCTCGGACTCCAGGGTGTAGAGCTCTTTGAGCTCTCCGCTCACGCTCGCGTTGACGAGGAAGGTGGCTTCTCTCTGCTTCTTCCTTGAGAGCATCACCTCGAGCTGGGGCGCTCCGATGAGCAGTTGTCCGACGGGAGAGTTGTTGATGGAGAGGAGGGGAGAGATGTCGGCCTCTCTGGACATCTTGCCCAGGATGAGGCCTCCGACGTCGAGGCCGATCAGGAGGTGCACTGGCATGTACACGGAGCCCGTCTTCGGCGGCATGTTCTCCACCGCCGGGAACTCGGCCGCAATCGCCTCCCAGCTGTCCTCGGACAGGGAAGGAAGCATCTTGACCGGCGGGCAGATGTCCTCCAGTGCCCTGGCCTTGAGCTCCATGCTGAATCCGTTGGCCGTGCGCAGGTGCAGGCTCACGATCGTCATCCTTCTCGGCTGACGCAGCGACTCTCCGAAGACACCCACATTCACCACCTCCTCTCCTATCACAGGGAGGCCGAGTAGTTCAGCGGTGTACTTCTCGATGCAGGTGATGTGAGAGCCGGTGTCCAAGAGGCAGTTGACGCTCTCGGAGACGGAGCTGTCCTGCACTGGCGATGCGGCCACTTCAGCGTTGAAGCGGAGGACGATGGCCTCGTTGCAGTTGTTGAGGGCGTCGGAGATGTCGGTCACCGACTCCATCGTCGTCGTCATCGCCATCGGCAGCGACGAACCACCTCCAGGTCGCTTCCCTCCTTTCTTCCCTTCTTTCTGCCAAGCGTCCTTCTTCTGAGGCTTGTGCTGGGCGGATGAAGGGCGGGAGGAGGAGGAATAGGGCTTCTTCTGGTGTTGTCGCCCTTGCGACTGGCGCTGTCCTTGAGAACGTGGCTGGGTACCCTGCTGCCTGCCGGCGGCCGAGTTGTCGGGGTAGGCCGCGTAGCAGAGGGCCGAGTGGTGGCTCGAACTGTCGCACGTGCTGCAGTTGTAGGGGCTGCGACACTGGGACACAGTGTGCCCCTTGGTGAGGCAGCGGTAGCAGCGGTCGTACTTGGCGATTTGATCTTTGCGCTGCTTGGCGCTCTTGAACTGGTCGCAGTCCACCGCCTTGTGCCTCCTCATGCAGATGGAGCAGCTCTGCTCCGGCTTGCCTCCAGAGCCCTTACCGCCGTCTTTCGATGAAGAGATGGAGACGGGAAGGATGGAGGGCTGTGAGTAGAGCAACTTCTTGGAGGGCTGCTTGGGCCGTGTGGCGGACGCGGAGGCGGAGGATGAGTTGGCCTCGGAGGTCGTGGCCTGGAGCAGGGCGCTCTTGTTGCGCTGCGCCTCCACCTCCTTGTTCAGGACCTGAATGAGGTCGTAGAGAGTGACCTGGTGGGACATGAGCCCCTGATTGGTCAACTTCTTCGCGACCGCATTCGCCACGCGGTTGCTCAGTTTCTTCATGGCCACTCCAACGAGAAACTGCAGCTGTGCCTCTTCCATCCGGCATTGCTGGGCGAGGAAGAGGTAGAGGTTCCGGAGTTTGTCGCGGAACGACTCCAGGCCCTTGAAGTCCGCGCTCTGGAGGTTCTGGATGGCGTTCAGGGCCTCCTGGACGTGGGCCGTGGGGTTATTGAAGGCGTCTTCCAGGACCTTCATGGCCTGGTCGTACCCGCCTTCCATGCTCTGCAGAGATTTGATCTTTTCTGCAGCAGAGCCCTTCAGAGCCTTGGAGAGGTAGATCATCCGAGTGGCAGGATCCTCCACGCGCTGATCTATCCACAGGGTCCAGTGCTGCTTCCATGTAGGGTACTGGATGTAATCCCCGGAGAACATGGGGAGTTCGAGGGGCGGAAGGTCTCGTAGGTTGGCAGCGCCGAGCTTGTGGGCGATGCGGTCGACGACGGTCAGGAGGCCGTCGATGGAGACCTGGCCGGAGTGGTTGGCCGTGTTCTGCGAGTTCCCGCCTCCCGTCGTGGAGGACTGCGGCGGCGGCATCCTGCTGCTCGTCCCTGCTCTCTCCTCCTGTCTCCCTCCCTCTCCCTCCAGAGTCACCAGATTGACGTTCACTGATGGCTCGTGTCCTCCTTGAGGATGTTGAGGCGCTGGGCGGGAGTTTGGGGCGGGGCGGGCGAAAAGATCCGCCCAGGATCTGCCGCTAGGCGTAGACAGGGAAGAGCTGGGCGGCTGTGGCTGGCGCGGAGACTCGAAGAGGCTTCCTCCGTCCTGTCTTCCTCTAGCAGGCGGTGCAATAGGAGCCTGGTAGGGATTGACGAAAGGCGCTGGAGGAGTGATGCCTGACGGTGCCTGAGGGGGGACTTGATTGCGGAGCTGCTGCACGAAGTGGTCCAGCTCCGGGTCCTCCTGCTGTCCGGCGGCCTGCTGCCTCTGTGCCTGGGCCTGCTCGTGCTGCGCCATCAGCTGATACTGCGGCGACTGCCTCGCCGTCGTCGTGTTTGCTGCTGCGAACTGCCAGGGGTCCTGCGGACCTACTCTCTCCTCCACCTCCATACCTCCTCCTCCCAGCCGTGGAGATTGAGGAAGAGTGTTTTGAGGTGGGGGAAGAGCTGGAAGGGGGCGGGTGTGCTCGTGCCCGCTGATGGACGTGGCGCAAAGGCGTGCGGCGAGGACGTCGGCTTCAGACTGGAGCTGAAGAGGAGGGGCTGGTGCTTGATGACGGGGCGTAGCACGCACCGGCATGAACTGATCCAGTTCCCGTCCAGCTTCAGGAAGGCCGCGGCCGTGTTCAACAGCGGCGACTTCGGCTTCTGGTCGCACTGCCAGGGCTCCAGCCTGGAGCTCCTGTGCCTCTGCACGTCCATCTCCTTCCACCCACCAGTCCTCGTGCCTATCCAGGCCTCGCTCATGCATCAGGTCTCGGATTCCGTTGTGCCAGTTCATGCGCGTACGGAAATGTCTGGGCTCTCCGAAGAGCTGGCGTCGGTGTGTGCCGCCTCGGCTTCTGGATCGGAAGCGCAAGTAGGCCGAGACTGAGCGGGCCCGCCTTCTCTGCCCTCCCTCCCATTCCTGTGCCTCCTCCACGGAGTGCATCGTTGCGTCCACGGCCTCTGCGGTCTCCAAGGGCCGGGCGGCGGACGCTGCGGACGCCATGGATGCATCCGCTGGGGCGGCGGTCGCCATGGAAACATCCCTGGAAGGGGTGGATGAGGGGGGAGGAGGAGTTGGATGACGATAGGGCTGCGGGGCCACTGCTCTCGTAGGGGTCTGAAGTTCCTGGGGGCCCTGTTGACCCGAGCCAGGAACCGGAGCTCCTGTGGCTGCAGTCCATGCAGACGCCGATCCATGGGCTGGGGCAATCGCTGGAAGGGTCGCCGGAGAAACGTAGGGGATGGTCTCCGGCACCGCCGGAAAGGGCGGCAGGCCAGGCGGAGCTGGCCTTCCTTCAATGGCTCTCGGGGGGTCGAAGCGGGCAGGCCTCAAGGAGAAGAGGTTCTGAGTGCGCTGGCCCGGTGAGTTCCCTCTTCCCCTCTGCTGTAGATGAGAGGCGGGAGAGGATGGGCGACTGGACGCTCCCGAGCGGTAGGGCGGCAGCGGTGAGAAGAGTTGCGGAGGCGGCATCCAGAGATCAGGCGGGAAGGGAACGGGAGCTCCTATCTCGCCTCTCTGGGCCACCTGCCCGTACTGCCGCTGCACTACTGCAAGAGAGGGGCCTTGTGGCCTCTGAATCCCCTCCTGATAGCTGATGGCTGGCGGAGTACGCTGCATCTGTGGAGGGGAGCTGTGAGGGCGAATCGGAGGCAACCTGTAAGCCATCCTTGGGGGCGTTGTGCGGCCCGCATGCGGCATCAGGGTGCGGACCAGATGGCCAGGGGGACGCTGGACTAGTGCTTGTTCGCCTTCAAGTTGCCCTTGGCCTCCTTGAAGGCCTGCCAAGAGCGGCCCTGGGCCGCTGCTGACCAGAGTGCCGAGAGGACGTGGAACCACCGCTCGCTCCCTTTGTTGGCGTAGGGCGATGGACTCCGGCCCTTCCTCCAGAGGAAGAGGAGGAGATGTTGCAGGGAGGGCCAGCTGCTGTTCTTCAGGGCTGCAAGGCTGTGTGACCCCTGCGCCGCGAAACAGCGACGCCTCGTCCACCTCAAAGGCCACTCTGCCAGCTTCTTGCAGCACGGCTTCCAGGGCGTCGACTCTCTCCGCTAGGCGAGCCATGTGGCCGGTGACCTCGAGATGCTCCTCGCCCTCGGGGTCCAGAGTGTCCAGGTAGTCTCGCAGATGGTAGAGCTCGAACGTCACTCGCGAATACTCCTCTGACACCTCCTCGTAGGCCAACACCTTGTCTTGGGACTCCTGAGGTGTAGCTGAAGAGTCTTCGGTCGAGTCCATAGGAGGCGCAGGACGCCGAGGTTCCGTCCACTGAGGCCCCCGCAGGGCGCCTCCAGCCGTCGCTCCTTGCTCAGGCGGGCTCCCTCCTCCCTCCTGCCTTCCAGGGGTCGCCTGTCTTCCAGCCTCTCCTCCTGAGTGCACAGTCACCGGTGACTGCTCTCGGCTGGCCGGAGAGAGCTTGGAGGCGATTTCGTGGTAGGCGATGAGGCACTGGTCTTCCAGCCCCTTAGCCAGCTCAGAGCCCAGGACCTGGGTTGCTGCCTCGCAGTAGCTGGCGATGGTGGAGGGTTCGAAGGTGCCCTGGACGACTAGCTGAACCATCAGGTTCTGCCAGGTGTAGCCCTTTCGCTGGGCGCACTGGCGGCAGCAGTAGTGGGCGCCTCGTCGCACTAGAGTGGCGTTGAAGCGCTCCATTCCTGCCGCGTGGTCTCCTAGGAGGCCGTCGGTAGCTTCATCCATCGTACAGGGTGCACACAAGGGTTGCATGCAGTCCCTGCATTGGACGACCAATTCGCTGGGAATTGGCTTTTCGCATCTTCCGCACTTGAGCTCTTCTGCGCTCTGCATTTCTGCTCAAAGAATCTTTTCTTAGCAAAAATGGCAGTGTGGAAGGAACGCGTGTCCCTAACACGCCTACAGCTCAGGCTCAGTCTCTCAATCCTCTCTGCGATTGGGAAGTTTTGGGGGCGCTCTCTCTCTCTCTCTCTTTACTTCTTTACGCTCTCTCTTTGGGTTTTACTTGATTGAGACGATTTGTTAGTCCAGAATCGGACGATTAGCTTTCTGTCGATTGCTGATTTGTGAGGAAGCGGCGAATAGGAGGCTATATTTTCTAAACCAGCAGACTGGCACTACACTAAGCAGCACTACTGGCGGGCAAAGGACTGCAGGCGCTCCAACAGAGCCTCCCGAGTCTTAGGGAAGAGGGGGTTTGGGGCAAAGGAACGAGGGGGGAGCGTAGAAGGTGGCGGCTCCGACCACACGTCCTCCGGCCGCAGTCCGTCCGACTTCCAGGTGGGGCTCCGCCGCTCCTCCCGGCGTGGGGACCGGGGGCGGCTTCGGCTGCGCTCCCCGCGGGAGCCGTCCAACCGCCTGCTCGAAGAGGCGGTTCCACGGGCGGGGCCGAGCTTCAAGAAGGAGCCTTTTTCCAGACGCAGTAGAGTTGAAGGTGCAAGATGGAAGTGCAGTGCCGGTTCAAGAAGAGGTGTGCAAGAGACGTGCAAGTGCTGTGCGAAAGAAAGGGAGGATTGTTTGGGTACCTTCCGCTTTCCCCGCGACGTCTCTTGGGAGGGGTGCCTTGGCTGGCGCGGTTGAGGATGAGGGCTTGGGGGGCGGCCTTTTGGGGAGGCCTTTCCCGCCCTGGCGCGGAGGGTGTAGCTGGTGGTCTTGACTTCCTGCGACGCGCAAGAGACTGAGGGTGGGGGAAGGGGGGAAGGGGGAGTTGAGGGCAACTTTGGTGGCGACCTTGGCGGCGATGGAGATCTCCGCGTAGTGCGTGGAGCCGCGGGCCTCCGTGCCCTTCTTCACCGCCCTCTTCTCCTCCACCTTCGGCTCGGCCTCCTCCCTCCCCTCCTCCTCCGTTGCCTCCTCCGCCTTGGCTTCAGTGTTGGCCTCATGACGGAGGGCCCGGTTGACGGCGTGGTCGCCGGTGGCGGAGTAGAAGCGGAAGGGAGGGAGACCCACGAACTTCTGGTTGATCTGGGTGACGTGTTCGTAGATCTCGGAGAGGGCCTTCTTGTGGGCGATGTTGGTGTCCAGCTCCTTGATGATGTCCAGGTGCTCCTGGTGGGAGAGCTGGGTCGCCGCCAACGTCGCGTTCTCCGCCTCCAGCAGCATCAGGCGCTGCTGTTGGTCGACCGTGCCTGAGAGGAGGCGCTGGAGGTGGGCCACCTCCTGCGTCAGCTGCTGGTTCCGGGCTGTCAGCTCCGAAACCTGCAAACTGAAGGGGTGACCCTGGGGCGCTTTGAGGCTCTTGTAGAGGTTGGAAAGGCGTCTTCGAGTGCCTTCAAGGTCCTTGCCGAGGTCATGGTTGTAGTCGCGAAGCCGGTCGTTCATCTCGTAGACCTCTCGCATGTCCTGGACCTCCTTCTTCAAGAGGTCCCTTTCATCCTCCGACTCCCGCAGCATCTGCTGGAAGCAGGAGATGATGTCCACGCAGCGTCGCCGCACCTCCTCCGCAGCCACCAACCTTTCTTCAAGGTCCTCCTGCCCTTCCTTCTCTGTCAGAGCTTGCTCTAGCACCCACTTGGGAAGGCTGTGCAGCCTTACGCCCTCCTTCCTACAGCCACTCAGATGGGTAAAGATGCCTACCCGAACGGCGCTGGAGAGTTCGTCCAGGAGCAGGGGTGGGAAGGGCTCCTCCTTCTCCTCCTCCTTCTCCTCCTCCTTCTCCTCCTTCCTCTCCTCCTCCTCGGGCACCGGATCCGCCGCCGGCGGAGCGGAGACTTCCATAGCCTCCTGAGGGGCAGGGGGTGGGGGCGGGGGAGCTCCTTCCAGAGCGCGATCCGCCCAGCATTCCTGGGCCGTTGGAGGGGGAGGCGGGGGAAGGGGAGGGGAGACTGCCTTTGGGGGCGGGGGAGGGGGGAAAGAGGGAGGAGGGGGCGCGCGTCGTTCCGGTCGCGCCTTCCTCCACTCTCCTCCGTTGGCCGCCGGCGTGGCCACCACCTTCAGGGCGCCCTTGGAGAGGGGCAGAGAGGTGGGGCGTTGAGTGGGGGGCAGCAAAGCCGCCGGAGTGGTGCCGGGGGTCGGAGAGAGGGGCGGAGGGAGGGCCTCTGCCGGGAAGATGGGGGAGAGAGGCTCGGCGGGGTCGTAGGCCTCGGTGTCGGGGTCCGTGTGGACGGTGACCTCGGCTTCCAGGATCGGAGGGGCTTCCTCCGGCTCCTCCTGGGCCTCCGAGTCCTCGTCCACGACGATGAGGGACCCCTCCTCCAGGGACGTGTCCGGAGTCGCCTCGCCTCCCGTCTCCTCCGTCCCGTCCTTCTCCTCCGCGCCGTCCGTCTCCTCCTCCTCTCCGGACTCGTGGAGATCTCCTCCGGGCGTCAGGACGGCCTCGCCTTCGGTCTCCTTCAAGGCCGCTTCCACTGCTTCCAGAGCCTCCACCATATCCTCACTCATCTCCTCTCCAGCCACTTGCTGCCCATACAGCCAAGTGTTGAAGACACGATTGTCGTTAGGAGAGTTAGGACGAGGAGAGAGAGGAGGGTGGACTTCGCCGGAGGACGCAGAGCTGAGCGAGGACTCGGTCTCGGAGCCGGGGTTGGGCGCGGGCTTCTTCCGCTTCTCCACCAACTCCACCGTGGAGTCCGGCTGCACCGGCGTCTTCACCACCTTCTTCTTAGACTTGGTGGCTTTCACCATGCCGGACGGCGACCGGGGAACCTTGGAGGCCTTGGAGGAGGTTGAAGAGGGACGCATGGCTCGCATGAGACGAACGTAGAAGCGATGGGGAAGCTGAGTGAGAGAGCGCGAGAGAGAGAGAGAGCAAGTGAGAGACTGGCCACCGCAGGCCCCTTTTTATGGGAGCGTGCGGGAGCTGATTAAGGGCCCTCAAGCAGGGCCCACCCTCGGTCGGGTTTGTTTGAGTTACAAGATAAGCTCTTGCAACTGTTGAGTTGTGGGGGGCCTCTTTGAGGAATGGCCGTCCATATGCCCTTTATCAGGCGCATATCCCCACGAGTAGCAGTAGCTCAAGCGCCGGGCGCTGCTATCGCTCTTCTCCAGCTCTGTAGGCAAGGGGCAGGTCCGTCGACCTGTTTACCTTGCAACCCCTGGACCCAGCGCAGCCGTCGCTGTATACTGGGAGAGGACTGTTGCAATCAGTGCCTCCTGCAGGGGGCGGGGAAAACAAGAGAGCAGAGGCAGACGAAGGCCCTAGGCTCACTGCAGCCTAGGCCAGATAAGCTTGGTTCACTGCAGGCTGTTGATCGACGCTTGCAGCGTCAATGCCCGCTCTTGCAGTAAACAAGCTGAGATTGCAGTCAAACTGAGCTGCGAAAGCGAAAAACACCGAAAAGTTTTCGAATGCCGATCGCTGCTTCAAAGTCGAAAGTTGAAGCGATGAGTACTGGCTGAGGCAGATTGGCAGCAAGGCCAAAATGCAGGTGCAGGAAAGTCGAACTCGAGCGCTCATAGCTGTCCTCTCCAGCAGCCTTTTCGGAAACCGAAAACAAGAGGAAAGGTGTGCACTCCTTTCGTCCTGGCTGGAGAGCAAGCTGGTGTTGACTTGGCGCGGAAGCTGCAGCCGAAGCTGCTGTCGGTGAGGTCGATTGAAGGGGTACTAGCTGAAAAGCCAGAACCCGACGAAGCTGCTACCAAGCGCTGCGCTAATCCACTCCAGGATGGGAGGGAGGGAAAAGCGTAGTCTGTAACATAGCCGCAGGGGAAGGTGGTGGGCTGTGCAATGTCGCCGAAGCGAGCGGTGGTGAGCTAGTGCGTGAAGCTGAGCATGATGGAGATCTTAAGCATCGTGTCCGCCAGAGCTCGCACTTCTTCCCTTCTTTTACTAGTTCTACATTTGATATATACACTGCTAGGGCGAAGCAAAATGGGGCGGCTAAATAGGCAGATGATAAGAAGCCAGACGGACAAAGTCCAATATGACGCTGAAGCAGCACAGAGGAGGAAGGAAGAGGCAGCTCTGAGTTGGAACCAGGGAGACAGCAATCATGCCCCTCCAGCAAGCCCATAACCTTGGAGAACCAAGGACACTTCAGGCCCGCACAAGGAGGCCACGACTTCCTTGACTTCCTCAGGGGAGGCAAGGAGGAGGGAAAGGGGGGGGGAGGGCCCCCTGGAGCAACCAAAAACCCCCCCCCCCCCCCCCCCCCCCCCCCCCCCCCGCCCCCGGGGCCCCCCCGCCAAAAAAAGGAGAGAAGGGGGGCGGGGGGGGGGGGGGAGGGGGGGGGAGGGGCCGGGGGGGGGCCCGGGGGGACTGGCCAACGCCAAAGCCAGGAAGGAGAAGGCTGTCCTGGCCCTAGGCGACAGCTACCTGATCAGCCACAATCAGGCCAATCAGCTCTGCGCCGCCTTCGAGAGCCTCCAAAGGCTGCTCCAGATAAACCCCGCACTACAAGACACTTACAAGCAAGTCCAGTCCCTGGCAGCCATTGTCAATGGACTGCCAGATGTGGACCAACTGCTGGAGACCCCAGGGAGGTCAGATCAATCATGGTGTCCAGAGTCTCAAGGAACACCATCCTCATTGGCTCACTCATGTGGAGGGGGGGCACGTGGCCACGCAAAATACCTGGCCAGAGATGCCGCATATGGAGCATCACGCACTAGCAAGGGAGCTCAGGGAAGTCACCCCGAGTGACTATAATCACTTCTTATCACGTCCATTACGTCTCCAAGAATCTGATGCTTCTACCCATCGATCATGCTACCCTATCATTCCCCTTGTGACATCATCGTTTGCAGAGAAACAGCAAGGATAGAGGAGAAATGCAACTCAATCAACACCACCAGACAACATGCAAGTGGAAGGGATGGGAGACCAGGAAAACGCCCTAGAGAGTGTCACATGATTGCACCACAAACTTTTGGAAAATCCTAATTGATGAGAGTCTTGAATCTGTGAGACAATTGACGCCACTTAGCACACCACAGCCTCACCTATTCCTTTCTCCAATCAGACTTATCCGCGCGGCGTTCACCTCTTGTCTAAACAAGCTAAGGCTAAAGGGCCTATTGTAGCCAAAAGAATTGACAGCTGACAGCATCGCCGAACCTATTCTCCCGGAAGACTGAACACCAATGAATAAACGTCTTGGCTGCTCAGTCATTCTTCCGCTATTCTGACTGTCAGAACATCTTTGAATTCCTCAACAAATTTGACTGTACCAAGTGCCAGCAACACTACTGTCTCTGCTGCTCCCGCGGCAACCTGGATCAACTCCTAGGACTGGAAGAGGCTGAATTGGCACTGACAATCTGCCAAAAGCTCCTCAACACCAGCCTGGCAATTTTTCAACTGCCCAGGATGCTGCCTAGTAGACAACCCTTCTCCACTCAATGTCTTGGAGCAACTGTTCCTCCAAGGTGTATTCCACCGCAAGAACGTGGTGGCGCTACTAGCAGAGAAAGAAGATGAGTGGAAAATCGCCACTTTTGCCATCTGTGATGCCCTTTACTGCAAGACGTGTGCCCTCCTCAAACTCCACGACAACCGAGCACCACTGCCCTTCATCCCCATTACCTGCCACCTGGACGACTCCAAGGAGACTTTCCACTGCCACACTTGTTTCACTGGACCAATTACTTGGGACCAGGCCACAGAGACTGAACAGTACTGCCATGATCAAGATCACATGCCACCATTGCAAGACAATAGGATCAAGACGGAACCACCAACTAACAATGTGGCACCACATCTCTGCCTCTATCGTGATGTGACCTGGCTTTCAGAGTGCATAGCCCAAACCCAGACACATCTGGACCTCCTGGCGCTCAATGACCACCGTTGCCCAGGCTTCGAAAAGCTGTGGCTCAAACTCCTGCATTGTCAGCAAGAAGTCATCAATCTAGCAGACAAAGCCGCCATGGCTCACCTCCAACCAGCAGCAGCGGCTATGCTTGACCTAGATGCACCTTGACCTACTGACGACAGCACACACCACACAATCCCATCACCACCACTCCTCCATCCATCAAGGCTCCATGACCATGCCCCCCATAGTGGCCTGCCCAGGGACGACAGCACGGTACCCCACAAGAGACCCATGTACAACCAGGGCCAAGTCCCTTCAACTTCAACCATCCAACGTGGTCGCCATTGCCACTCTGGGCAGCCTGGTCTTCCTTAACCCAGCCTACGCAGAGGACCGGGAAGCCCAATGAAGGCAGGACACCACTCTGTCAGATGCTGCACAGAACCCAACCCATCCTCGCATTCATTCAAGGAGGATGGGAACAACGGAACATCCCTGGAGCGGAACACCTGAATCCCTGCGGCCAATGGCAGAGATGGAGAAAACACTGGTGAGATCCCCAACTTCTCGCCCACATTACACTCCACCCAGAGGGAGACAATGGCAGCAAATGAAGAAAGTCGGACGACAACTCCATGTGCTAATAGGTCCAGGATGCCCAGAACAATGGAACACATTGGGCCAACCAAACCAGACACCAGGGAGAGAAAGAGGAATGGTCAAGGCGAATGTCTATCACCCAATGCAGGAGGAATCCCCTCTCCTAGACCAACCTCCCCGAGGACAAGCACATCACTACTGGTTTGACGGCGATCCCATGGCTCCAGTTGCTGCCTGGGTACAGACAACCCACCCTCCCCCACCATCGTTCCTTCCACCAGCTCCCCCGGGACCCCCAGCGGAGGATGCACGAGAAAGAGAGCAGCTACATCCTCCGCCAGGAGCAAACCCACTTCCCCTGCCACAGAGACCAGTGCAACCACTGCCCACCCAACCTCCGATGGCCTCCCCAGCGCAACCATCAATGTTGGAGGTGGGTCCGGGAACCGGACATGGAATCCAACACTACCCAGGGCCAGTGACAGGGATGGCCCAATACCCTCCAGCACAACCGACACAAGCTCCACATGGAGGACAACACGGAGGAGGAGGGATGAGTGGTTTTGCCGGACCTCTTCCCCATCACTACATCCCACCGCAACCAGCGCCGCAAGATGGAGTGTCACAGCGAGCCCCAGAAGAGATCAGACTGGCGTACAAGCTCCCCCCTCACCCCCCTCCACCCCCAACACCACAACTGCAACAGTATTACGCTCCCCAGCCACCTCCCTGGCAACACATGCAAGATCAGGCTGGCAACTGGGGTTTGAACCCTGCAATGCAAGGAGTGGAAATAGCGTCATTGCAATACTGCCAGCAAGTCCTCCACAACCTGCTCCTCCAACAGGAGCAAGAACAACTGAGAAAACGATTCCGCCAATTGAGTATCCGTGATTTAAGGGAGACCCTCTAGACTTCCCCACCTGGAAGTCCTCCTTCCTCAATCTCATCCACCGTCTGACCAACGACCCCCACTGGCGAATTCAAATCCTGGGACAGTGCATGGAAGGAGAACCACTTAAGAAGGTGCAGAGGTATCTAGCGG
This sequence comes from Ptycholaimellus sp. GST1_10, assembly GCA_030248095.1. Classification (NCBI taxonomy): domain Eukaryota; kingdom Metazoa; phylum Nematoda; class Chromadorea; order Chromadorida; family Chromadoridae; genus Ptycholaimellus; species Ptycholaimellus sp. GST1_10. Next base: position 17,629 of record JASANA010002884.1, read on the forward strand.
ACCCAGGCAACTTTGATGTCATCCTCACCTTGTTGACTCGAGATTATGAGAACCCCACTCTCCTCATCCAACGAGCTAAGAGGGACATCGAACAACTGCCCTCAGTGTCAGACCGCAACCTGGACAGCTTCATCGATCAACTTAGGTCCAGCTTCTACTTCCTCCATGTCCAATGCCAACAGCCAGAAGAGAAGCTACTTCATCTGATGCAAACGGTGATGAGTAAGCTACCCTCCAGCATATACAACCACTGCATCCACAAGCTCCGCTCCATCAATCTACATGACATCAGCATCAACCACCTCATCCCCCTACTCGAGGAAGAAGCCCGACTACTACAATCCAGAAAGGTGATGTGGGCAGGACGAGTTGAAAGCCGACCCACCTCACGAGAACACTCACGCTTGACCAAACCCCACTCCAATGTCCTGTCCGCTGGCATAGAGAAGGAAATGGCCACACTCGCGACCCCAACACCCTTGCCGTAGAGAGACCAGGCCTGCACCTTCTGTTCCGGGGACCACAAGCTGATCAATTGCCATCGTTTCACCATGGCCAAACAAAGGAAGGACCAAGCAGCTAAGTTCCAGCGCTGCTACAAGTGCCTCACTGAAGGCCACGATGTGAGCAGCTGCAGATCACAGTACAACTGTCAGTTCTGCTGCCAGCCGCACCATCATTCTGCCATCTGCTACAATGCATTCCCAGAAAAACATTGAGAACGTTTCCTTTCCTGCCGCCAGCAGGAAGACAGTACCCAACGGAACACTGGTAGGAGCCCACACAACAGGCAGTCATGCAGCCCAGCTCGCCACATGCCAACCTGCGACCACAGTGGAGAATGGGAACCTTGGAACAGAGCAGGACACTTGAGTCACTCACCAGCAGCTTGCAACACCTCACGAGCGGGAACCTCATTTCCCAATCACAGACCAGAGATGAGGAGGTCAAGGGGCAACAGCAGAAGCACAAGTAGAGCAAACAAGTAGAGCACAAAGAGGAGCCGATCCTCTGCCTCCCCTCCACTCTGGTGACGGCCAGCGACACCACTTCCCAGATCAAGGTCCAGAGAGGGAAGCTCCCACAGAGAAGGATCAACCAGAAAAGGGAGCAAAGAAAGAAAGACGGCCAGCATGATGGCATCAGGAGTAGGACACCCCGACCCTGGACCCATCATGCTCACCTTTCCAGCACAACTCCACTCCGAGAACTGGGAAATGGCAGCAGACGTTGCTTGCATCCTAGACTCCAGTTCTCAGAGGATGGCTGTGTCCAAACGCATAGTGGAGCTACTAGGACTAGAGACACTGGACGAACAGGATATCAAAACTGGAGTCTTTGGACACAAGGAGCGGCATCAGATGTGGATGAAGAAGGTGCATCTGAACGTCCATGTGCCCAGCGGCTTTGAGTTCAGTCTGGAGGCCTGGGTTCTGAAAGGAGAGGTCTGCCCGCCACTCACCCTCGAGGCTCCCTTTGCAGAGGAGGAGTGGGATCGGATCCAAAACAAACATCCAGAGCTACTAAACATGCCACCATGCAATGAAGAAGACTTGATGGAAGTGGACATACTCTTCGGGCAAAATGTGAACGCATTTGTCCTAGCCAACGCAGTGCCCTGGAGCAGTCAACTCCAACCAGGACTCGCCATCTTCCCCAGCCCCCTGAGAAGCTTCCTTGTAGGGAACGTAAAATCACCGTTCCAAGCCAGACAAGGCGCCCATCCAAAACCAGTTGTCCTGACAAATGGGATGGGAGAACCAGGAAGTGAGAGCAAGGAGGAGCAGTCGAGGGAACAAAACCAACCCAACCATGCCTTGAGGAAGTCCTCTGACTTCCCCCTCACTCACCTGCGACTACAGGAGGTACTCAGGAGTACTACGGATCTGCTGGCGCAACACCACGGATCACAAGATCGGATCCAAGCCTTGGAGACAGACCTGAGAAGGCTTGGCTACCCAATGGACAGCCAAGTCCAAGAACATCTTCACCGTTTCATTTGGATGGAACTGGTCAAGGCAAGGGAGAAACTGTCAAAAAAGCAGAGGACAGGAATCAGTGTGGATAGCGCCACCACCAAACCCATGGAACGAGGGACTGGCTCCACTCTCTTCATCCCTCACCATACCGCCAACAGTCCAGTTCCTTCCACCATCTGGAACTCTAGCACCCAGCACGAGGAAGAGACAAGTTCTGATGTTGGGAGTGGAGGGATAGAAGGAAGTGGAAGAGGAAGGGGAGGCCAACATGAGCAAGGAGATGGAAGCCATCGCCATCAACGCAAGGTCCAGTATGGGTGGTGGTGAGGAGGAGACGCTGACAGAAGGAGAGATGCAAGAGGATCGGATGATTACTGCACTGGAACCACACCTTTGAAAGCTCCTGGCCTGCAACACCTTGTGGAGGCCATGCTGCTTGAAGAACATGGTGGAAGCCCTTGGCGGTTGAGAACCTGGACACTACCTGCCCTGCCGTTGGAGGAATAAGATTCGTCTACCGTGGAGTAGCAATGATGATGAGGTGGCTCATCCTGTCCTTCCCGTCGGTCACTTCAACATGCCTGTCAACCCCGACTTCCTCATCTCTGACGCCCAAACCTGACAACTGGGAGTGTTCAAGGGATTCCACTCAGCTGAAGCCATCCGGACAGACCCCAAAGGATCCTACCTGAAAACCATATTTCACTGCTGTCAACACGGCAAATGGATGCGCTCAGTCCGGCTGTGATGCATGACCACTGACATATGGGATGCACTACCTGATCGAGTTATGACTGTGCTGATGTTTGAGAGCTCCATGGGAAGCCTGGAGAAACCGGAGATCAAGAACTTGACAATTGGATTTGTACCACCAGTACAAGAAGTAGCTCGACTGGCCACAGGCATGAAGACACTGCAACTATATGGACTGTGGAGCTTTTTTGCCAAGAGCTGGGCTGCCCTGAGTGAACTCCAACAACTATGCACCCTTTGGGGCCTCAGAGGGCGGGAGGTTTTGACTGGAAACAAACTGGACAGAACTGCTGCCTAAACTCCAAACTCTCAGCTTCAACTGCTTCTCAGTGATGAGGATGCCCTATCTGCAAAAACTGATGCCAAACTTGCTGATGCTCCGTCTTCCCAGAGTCCACTTTGAATGCGTAACATGGAACGTGGAGAGTGGGCCAAGCGAGGTTTGGGACAGCCTACCAAGCCAGCTGGAGAGCCTATGCCTAAACACTCGCGGCACCTGGGCTCTCTCCTGAAACACCACGAAGAAGCTACCAATGGGGACGAGGATGCTGCAAGAGTTGAAGAACCTGCGGGTGGATGGAGAGTTTGTGGGACTCACGGAACTAGCACCCAACCTCACCACAGTGGCCACAGAAGGACTGGAGGACCTACCGGAGACTATCACCAAGCTCCACTACACCAGGGAGTTGGAGGTTGAAGGGAAGGAACCCTTAGCGACACAACTGAAGAAGTTCCCGACCCTCACACACCTCTCCTTCCTGAACTTCTCGGGAACCTTTATTCACTCCCTGTACCATCTCTACATCCTTTCTCAATTAGAGATGGTCACCCACCTTCTGCTAGACCAGTCAGCGTGAAGCACCTTCTGCATAGTCAAGGAGCAAGAAGAACTTCCGCCGGAGGAGAAGACCCTACTGGGCCTGCCCCCACCAAAACTCAAATACCTCAAGTTAGACTGGTCAACCTACTACTTCCTGGGGCATCCAGATCTAGCGCTGATGACCAAGAGGGACATCATCCATGTCACCAAGTTCTTGAGTCACATCAACTTCCCCTTCACAATCAAGTTTGTTGATAAACGTTCTGGGATTGTGGAGAAGCAGGCTCTTCGTCCCACACTCCTGAAGGAGGAAGTGAGGAGATGGCGACGAAGGAAATTTCCCCACAGGATCAGTACACTCAGAGTAACAGAGCATTCATTCACGCCTACCCATTGGTGATACGAGTTCAAGGAAGCCCCAATGACAGTGGAAGAGCAAGAACAAGAGTGGCGGCACATGAAGAAACAGAAGAGCAAGGCCAGAGCCAAAAGGAGGCAAGCGGAAAGGAAGATGGAAGTACAGATAAGCAGCCCTTGCCTCTCACTGATGGAATGATCACAGGGAGTCAGCCAAGGACGCAGAGGGGGAGTAAGGACTGCAACATCCATGATGCTATTAGCCCTATGCCTGTTCACACCAGTCGTGGCCAGGCCTGCTTCCCGGGCCACTGCCCATGATGATGCCACTACCTTCCTCTCGGCCCAGGAAGCCAGCCATACTCTCCTCCATGGAACAAAGCATTGGAAGGACCAGTCGGAGCCGCCACTGAAGAACATGAAGTTCCAGCTCTGTCACAGACACAGCGGAGGAGGTTGACTATTTCTTATGACAGAACGAATGAGAGACTGTTCCATCTACGGAAAGCAAGTGGAGCGTTCCTACCATGATGTGGATTTGTGGCTTCCAGCTATGGAAGGACCTAGCGTGCCGGCCGCAAAGTGTATTCTGGAAATCACCACTACCACCACAAGGTGGGACAGCCTCACCTCCTTCCTCAACTGGGGCCTATCCAATCCCATCGAGAAACTGAATGTACCAGCGGACGAATGCAACAGAGCTTGGACAAAACAAAAGTTCAGGGGACTGGAGCTGGTGCAGATGGACAAGTCCCTCTGGTCCACCAATCAATCCCTGCACTACGAGTGGCACTGCTGTTTCGCCACCTATGTCTACAAGACTATCAACCTCTACCTCCTCGAGGGGACAGTGTATGCAGGACATCAAGCTCTCACATCGAGCCTCAATTCTCTCTAAGGATGCCAGATAGAGAAGGAGAGATGTGTCCAGCGCCAGTACACCATTGTTTGGAATGACTCACCGGTCCTCACATACTGTCCCTTTCGCTACTTTGGTGATGGGGTCTTGGGTGCACATTCCTCAATTGTCCACCACCTTCTCTACCTATCCGCCCGAGGACAACTTTCCATATACCAAGGAGTCAATGAAATGTATTCCCACTGGAACTCTACTCTCCCATGAAGGAGGGGCCTTGTGCATCAATGACACCAGGAAGGATGATGCCGCCGAAGGCCCCGGGAGCACCTCATCCCCGAGATGAAGGAAGTGGGAGAGGAGAAGAGAAGGAGAAGTGGAAGAAGTGGGAGGAGTGGGAACAACTGACTGACGAACTGTTCGAGGGTGCTGAGGAAGTAGAAGGACTCGTACAATTCAGAGATGAGGAAATGGCCATTGGAGATGATCCTACAACTGGTCGGCACTCATCACAACACAAGAAGGAATGGAAGGCGGAACCCAAAGAGGAGAAGAAGAAGAGAGCGGAGAGAGAGCTACTCACTGCTACCCATCTCAGGATGGGTAACCTTTACTCACTTCCCTCCACCACTACGCGACCCCACTGGGACTTCGACAAAGCCACCAGGAAGGAAGCCATTCACAAGACTCTCCTCTGCATCGAGAACTGGGTCAAACACCACGATCCAGTGGAAGCAAAGCTACACTACATTGTGGATGATCTAGTGGACATGATGGAGTGAGTGGAGTTGAGTGATGATCATCGGATGTGCATGCTAGAAGAGCATCAGTATCAAGTTCTGAAGCAGATGGCACAAATGAGTCATACTAATGGTATCCGCGCCCTCACTGGCTGCTTGGACATCTCTGCTGAGGTGCGGGTATCAGCCATCTACATCTCACAGTGCCTGGAGGCAGAAGTGGTAGTGGTCTACCCGAACCACCAGCTTCCGGGAGAAGAGAAATGCTACCTCTTCCTGCCCGTGTGCCTAAAGACCGGAGAGCTACTCTTCCTGCCTGACGGAGTGGGTGCAGACCTGACTCATCACAACCCCATAGCAGACTGCCATCATGTCCACCCCTTCCAGTTTGTGGATCCAGTCTCAGCCGCTGAAAACACTGCCTTCTTCAAGAACTTCACACACGGCTTGTTTGCTACACTCCTTCAGGCACTGGCCATCCACCATTTACAGCCCAACATCACTTACGACACACCAGTCTTCTTCAACTCGCGACTGATGCCTCCATTTGCAGCTCTCGTCACTTATTCATCAAGTCTGCCTGTCCTGGAAAGAAAACTCAATGGATTGACAAACTACACGAGTTGCTTCTCCCTTGATCCTAGTGGCGTGGTTCAAGGAATTGAGGCCTATGGCCACGCAGTGGGAGACATAGTTGGAACTCTATCTGAGGGAGCCCAAGGATTGGCAAGGACCTCCTGGTCTGGCATCAATAACCTCGGCTCTTCCATCGTCAAACCGGTCATCACTGTTGTCGGGGTTGTCCTTGCTATCTTGACTGTCGTCATGGCTGGCGTCTTCCTCTTCTGGGCTTCTCAGTGCACCTCCTGTGGAACCAGCGCTAGAAGGAAGGCCAGGGAGTGGAAAGAACATCTACAGGGGTTGGACCTCTCCAGCTACCTTCCCCAGTGGCTACCGACCAATGGGATGATGATGCTGGAGAGCCCAGGACCCCAGTTCCTTCCAGTGGAAGTGCCGTTGTCCCACTCATCCTCAGTGATGGACCTCATCTGGATGGACCCCAGAGGGGCGGCTGCTGCTTTCAGCCACGCAAACTCGCGGAGCCACAGCCCGAGCATGCACCACTCGAGAGGTCTTGCACGAGAGATCAATCGGGCCGGAACTCGAAGCCTGGCTGGCTCGCAAGCATGACTTGATCGAAATGCCATCGATGAGCTCTGTCCGTCTACTGCCCGGTGATCCAAGTTCCGCACAGATGTCACGCTCCCTGCGAGGCTCTCAGTCGATGCTGATGTGGTCTTGATCTACCACACTGGCTCTGATGCCAATGCTACGCTGGCCCTGATGATTCCCTTCCCCCAGTAGTCATACTGCTTGTAGCTTAGATCTGAGGTCCCGTTCCTCTGCCTGCTATAGATGATTGGTGTGATCCCTTTCCTCGCCACCCGCGGGAGCGCTGTGGCGTTTCCTAAGCCAGTTTCATCAACCTTGAATTGATGAGGTGGGCGGAAGAGTGCTGAGCTCAGTCTTGTCTATAACCCCTTCCTGTCGTCCCTATTTTTCCCTGCTTGGTGATTGACTAAAGAGAGTCTTGCTACGTTACTGCTGTAATACACCACACCAAATTTGGCCAACATTTTTTTTGATTGAAGCTCTGTGTTTGTTGCGTCCATTGAGTCTACTCGCAGCTCTGTAAACTGGCCACGGAATATTTGGCAGGCAATCATATTTTCAAAATCCATAATAGGGTTGGTCCTTGGCTAAGAGGGGACTGTGCTTCCACTCCTCTTGCACAGCCCCAATTTTGAGAATTGCCAAAAAGACATGAGTTTTTTTGTTCACAAATTAAATATGCCGATTATAAATCTGTGTTTTTATTTGAATTTGGTTGAAAAACCGTGGACTTCCCTTTTTGAGTGACAGATGAAAGAGATGTGGTGGCTGGAAGATGAAATTTTTTTTTCAAAATTTCAATGTTTTATAGACCAGTTTTGTGCAGTATTTTGCAAGGATTCTGAATCTGTGCTTGATTTTGCCCTCCAAGCATCCTAGCAAATGTTATTCAAAATTTTCGATTTTTTTGTAAGGGTCCCCCTTTACGTTCAATCGATTTTCCAACCTCAATTTCGGCATAAAGGAGGCCAAAAATCAAAATTCTGGACCCACCTTGCCACCCTCCAGGGTCAATATACTATAGTGGCGTTGAGACTGGAGACCCAGACCCCGCCAGTATGCCTCCCGAACAGAACGTATGGCAGATGGTGGATGGTGAATGGCGCATGGCGGATTGTGGACGGATAACGGACAGACACATTTTAAAAAGTTTTTTGGCCATAACTTGGTCAATTCTTAACCAAATTTGGCAAACCTTTTTTTTGATTAAAGCTCTGTGTTTGTTGCATCCATTGAGCCTACTCGCAGCTCTGTAAACTGGCCACGGAATATTTGGCAGGCAATCATATTTTCAAAATCCATAATAGGGTTGGTCCTTGGCTAAGAGGGGACTGTGCTTCCACTCCTCTTGCACAGCCCCAATTTTGAGAATTGCCAAAAAGACTTGAGTTTTTTTGTTCACAAATTAAATATGCCGATTATAAATCTGTGTTTTTATTTGAATTTGGTTGAAAAACCGTGGACTTCCCTTTTTGAGTGACAGATGAAAGAGATGTGGTGGCTGGAAGATGAAATTTTTTTTTCAAAATTTCAATGTTTTATAGACCAGTTTTGTGCAGTATTTTGCAAGGATTCCGAATCTGTGCTTGATTTTGCCCTCCAAGCATCCTAGCAAATGTTATTCAAAATTTTCGATTTTTTTGTAAGGGTCCCCCTTTACGTTCAATCGATTTTCCAACCTCAATTTTGGCATAAAGGAGGCCAAAAATCAAAATTCTGGACCCACCTTGCCACCCTCCAGGGTCAATATACTATAGTGGCGTTGAGACTGGAGACCCAGACCCTGCCAGTATGCCTCCCGAACAGAACGTATGGCAGATGGTGGATGGTGAATGGCGCATGGCGGATTGTGGACGGATAATGGACAGACACATTTTAAAAAGTTTTTTGGCCATAACTTGGTCAATTCTTAACCAAATTTGGCAAACCTTTTTTTTGATTAAAGCTCTGTGTTTGTTGCATCCATTGAGCCTACTCGCAGCTCTGTAAACTGCCCATGGAATATTTGGCAGGCAATCATATTTTCAAAATCCGTAATAGGGTTGGTCCTTGGCTAAGAGGGGACTGTGCTTCCACTCCACTCACACAGCCCCAATTTTGAGAATTGCCAAAAAGACTTGAGTTTTTTGTTCACAAATTAAATATGCCGATTATAAATCTGTGTTTTTTTTTGAATTTGGTTGAAAAACCGTGGACTTCCCTTTTTGAGTGACAGATGAAAGAGATGGGGTGGCTGGAAGATGAATTTTTTTTTTCAAAATTTCAATGTTTTATAGACCAGTTTTGTGCAGTATTTTGCAAGGATTCCGAATCTGTGCTTGATTTTGCCCTTTAAGCATCCTAGCAAATGTTATTCAAAATTTTCGATTTTTTTTGTAAGGGCCCCCCTTTACGTTCAATCGATTTTCCAACCTCAATTTTGGCATAAAGGAGGCCAAAAATCAAAATTCTGGACCCACCTTGCCACCCTCCAGGGTCAATATACTATAGTGGCGTTGAGACTGGAGACCCAGACCCTGCCAGTATGCCTCCCGAACAGAACGTATGGCAGATGGTGGATGGTGAATGGCGCATGGCGGATGGTGGACGGATAACGGACAGACACATTTTAAAAAGTTTTTTGGCCAAATTCTTAACCAAATTTGGCAAACTTTTTTTTTTGATTAAAGCTCTGTGTTTGATGCATCCATTGAGCCTACTCGCAGCTCTGTAAACTGCCCACGGAATATTTGGCAGGCAATCATATTTTCAAAATCCGTAATAGGGGACTGTGATTCCGCTATGCTTGCACAGCCCCAATATACATATATATGTCCCTGTCACGCTCATACTCTGCAGTTTTTTAACGAAATTGGCTGATTTTTTTGCATGTAGGTCCACTTGGGTGGTATCTCCAGGACATTTTTTGCTTGGCGTAATTTTGCGATTTTCGCACAAAACCTAAATTTTTGATGTTTCAAAGTGCTAACAAGATGTTCTCTGCTGTCGCCAAGATGCGCGGCCTTTTCCAAGTAATAAGCTCAAGCTACATTGCTAAATTTTCCAAGTGCTATGCCTTCTAATCCAAGAATATGGTTGACCATGAAAACCAGTATGTTTCTAAATTTATGCTTGTTCAAATTTTTGAAACATCAAGATTTTGGGTTATAGAACATGAATCAATAAATAACAAATATTTCGCAAGTTCCTTTTTACAGCTTCAAGATACCACCTAGATGCATCTTCATGCCGAACTTCAGCAATTATTATTGAAAAACCATGAATTTATGCTTGTTCAATTTCTTGCAACATCAATATTTAAGGATTTTGGACATGTATCAAAATATAATGATTATTCTTTGTAAATTCCTTATAACAGCTTCAAGATACCACTTTAACAATCGTACCTGCCAAAATTCAACTGATTTCATTGATAAACCATGGATTTATTGTGCCATTTCCCAAGCCAGTTTCGTTGACCTTGAGCTGATGAGGCGGGCTGAGCCGTGCTTGATTCATTCTGTCTAAAACTCGCTTCCTATTCCCTCCACTTTCTCCCTTCGGTGCACGACTAAAGAGATCCTTGCTATGTTACTGCTGCAATTCACCACAGCGTTTGGTAGAACAGAGAGCTAGGTTGCTCAGCTGTACCCTACAACCAACCACCTCTACAAAGCCGACTACAATGCCAAGCCCAACTTCCACCTACAACATCCTTTCTACAACTCCAGCCTTTGATCAAGCCACCTTCTAACAGCCAGCTTTCGAGTCAACGGCTCCAGTCACCGATCTACCAGAACAGGACAGCAAATCGAGACCAGCCTGCAATGCCAGCCTTTGCTTCGCTGCTAGACAGAATCACCTGCAGCGCCCGGACTTCACCCAGCCAGAGATGGCCTTGAGAACTCCGATCCGGCAGCATCAAGCTGCAAGGAATTGAAAATTGACTTTGAGTCTATTTTCAATGTCCAATCTTCACCAGCAACACCGCAGCTCAGAGTTTCACACTATCCTTGAGCGGATATTGAGAAACTCTCTACGTCAGCCAACGTCATCAATGACATCAGCCAATGTCAGTGCCACCGTACTTTGCTGCAATGGGTCCAGAGGCAAACTGAAAAGTTCCTCTTCAACTACCAGCCTGCTTCAACAATTTCACTCTATCCTTATGGATTTTGTGAAATCATTCTACCCTGACAATCAAGACCAGATTCCACTTTGCTGCCTGGCATTGAAAATTAACTGAAAAGTTTCTTTTCATGCCATCTTCGAAGCATCGTCGACAGAATTTCATTATCCTTGAACGGATTTTGAAAATTTGAAAACAACTTCACAGCCGGATTTGAAAAATTGGCTATTGTCAGTTTTCAAAGTGCTCCACTACCAGCCCCAGTCTACGTTGGCATGGAATCAACTTTGCTGCTTGAGCATCAAACACTAACTGAAAAGTTGTTTTCCTGCTATCTACACAAGCATCGTCGACAGCAATTTTATTATCCTTGAACGGATTCTGAAATTCCCTGCAGCCACCAGCCAGCAACGGAATCTTTGCATCTGCTGCTAGAGTTTCAAAATTGGCTTCGGTCAGTTTTCAAACTCGCTGATGCCCACTGCAATCTTCACCAGCCAGCAGCTATCAGCTTTCCAGCCAACGCCTCGTCTTTGCTGCTCGAGTTCGAAAATTGACTCCAATCAGTTTTTGGAATTCACTGCCGCCTGCTGCAGTCTTTGCCGGTCAACAGCAGCCAGCTATCCAGCAGAAACTTCGCCTTTGCTGCTCAAGTTTGGAAATTGGCTCCGATCAGTTTTCAAACTCACTGCTGCCGGCTGCAATCTATGCCAGACAACAGTAGCCAGCCTTCCAGCGAAAGCTTTGCCTCCGCTGCTTGAGTTTGAAAATCGGCTCCGATCACTTTTTCAAACTCACGGCTGCCTGCTGCAATCTTCACCAGCCACCACTGTTTATGAATCCTTTCGGACTTGTAAACTTTTGAGCATTGCTGGAGAAGACCAGTCCGATTCAGAATTGGCCAACATCTTTCAACTTTGCTCTTCTAGATTTACTAATCTTTATGATTATGTGAATCTCAGCGCAAGAAATGGGAAGACACTCAGCAAGACTGATTCAGAATCGACCTCTACTCTTCAATGACTGACAGCGGCCTGCATGGGCACAGCCTAGTGGACTGCATCCACTGCGGCCTCCACTCCCTGCTATCCATCTGCAACCCCAGCCTGCTTGCCTACGGCCAGAAGGACTACTTCATGGACAGCGTCAACTGAGAGCGCAATGCCTTTGAGGCCTTCGCCCTCTGCGTGTGCTCCGACAGCATCGCCATCCACAAAGGGCCCTCCAGAGACCTGTGCCCTCCTCCTTCTGCCCATCCTTGAAGACCGCGTAGCTCCCTGACACCTGCCGCTGCTCTTGCTACAGCTTTCTGGATGGCCACAACTGGAACCTGAACGCTGCGGACTGCAACATGTTCAGTATCCTGGACCACTTTGACTGCAGCCTCTGCCACTTCCAGCTTGCCATCGGGGACACCAACTAGCCTCCAAACTCCACCTGTTCGATTGCGGCCACTGCGTGCTGCCAATCCTCTGCTCCAGCATCACTCTGAACTAGTCCGGCATCTGCGCTGCCTTCTACTCTGGCAGCTACATGTACATGCACAGCACCATGAAGCTCCACCTTTGGAAGACGTCTCTCCAATTCCACATGGGCCATCACTATCACCCTCCTTCCTTACTGCACCCCACAGCCAGAGGTTGGTGGTGTACAAGGCCTACGGAATCCTGGACTGCTTCCACAACGACTTCGGCAACTGCATGAACACGTACAGCGTCATGAAGTTCCACATCTGGAAGGCGCCCATTCCAGACCTCAAAGGCCTCCTGCCCTCCGCCCTCCTCCTTGCTCCGCCCAGCAGTAAGAGGTCGGTGGCGTACTGGGCAGACCAAAACCTGGATGGCTTCCAGCTCCGCCTCCATGGACACAAGGACAAATTGGCCAACTGCAATCAATTTGCCGCCTGCCAGACTTTGCACTATCTATGGAGATATGCAAATTCTATCTACGCTTCTTTTGACGAATCCAAAGGAGGCAAGAGTAGCGCTAAACATAAAGTTTACATAACTCTGCAAAGCCTATTTTGGAGTGGCTCTGGCAGCTCCTCCAACTCCACCCTGCTTTCAGCTCAGCACCTCTCCTACGAGCAAGTTGCCGGCGTCATCCCGAGCTGCGTGAATCTCTTCACGGCCATCAGCGACTGCAACTTGCCAGGCGTCATCCCGAGCTGCATCAACCTCTTCTCCGCCTTCAATCTGCAGCAATTGCTCAGCGTCATCCCGAGCTGCATAAACTCTTCGCGGCTTTCAACATGAACAATTGCTCAGTGTCATCCCGAGCTGCATCAATTCTTCGCGGCAACATGAACAATTGCTCAGTGTCATCCCGAGCTGCGGCAACTCTCTGCTGCCTTCCAACTAAGCAATTGCATGGCCACTCACCCTGCCTACAGGCCTAAAGTATCAATGTAAGAGAAATGACGTAAACCCAAGCAGACAAAGCACTGTCATCCCAAGCTGCGGAATTTGGTGCAATCCAGCCAGGCCAACTGTTCCAGTCATAAGAAGCACAGAGAAAGTACTACTTTCTCACCACCCTCAAAAGGCCCTCATCACTCTGCGATGCCTAAAAGGCACGGCCAAAACTTTGCTGCCCTCCCATCTGGTGGCCTGTATGCGGCCAAAGGACCTCCAGTCCTCCCTCCAGCGGATTCGCTTGTACCAGATGCCCAAGCCTTACAAGCCCTGCATGTCTGCCCAGTGCTCCCCCAACGTACAAGCCCCCTCAATTCTTCCCCTCAAAGCCTCACAGCCTCCAGTGCGACAGGCACCTAAGCATTGCCTAGCTTAGACCGCCCGCCTTTGGCACCGCTGACATGTGCATCCATCTTCATTCACCTCTTACCTCTGCCTCTACTTTTGCCACCAGGCAAGAGAGAAGAGTACCCAAATGGGAACCAAGAATCTAAGCCTACAGGCCAGCGCCTCCAATTGTGCGTCCATGCTTCGCCTGTCTCCGGACTGAACCTGAGCCAGGTGGCCAAGGCCTAGAAGGACTACAGTCAGATGAACAGCGCTCACATCAAACGCGCCGACATTGTCATAAACAGCATCCTCAAACTACCCCTTTCCTCCACTCCTCATAGGAACAGATGTAGAAGACATGCTTCAGCTATGGCCACTAAGAGAACATCGTCTATCTAGCTGCCGGTGCATTCAGCACTCCTCATGACACCCTCTATCTACCACCAACCCTCCTCCTTCACTGAGGCAGATCAAGAAAGGTCAGGAGCTTGTTCTTCTATGCCAAGTGTGGCCAGCTGGGCATCTCTGAGACGCAGAGTATCTTCAGCTGGTTCCACGCAGACAGCGTACAAATGAACGCCAACAACCCCTGCACCTCAAACTCTCTTCCTTTCTCCTGAGGATGGGAGCTGAAGACTAGCCTCTTCTATTGCCACTTTGAGATCATTGCATTTCGCATCACCAGCTCATCTGCTAGTAGCATTTTGCATTTCATAGCACCCTACCTGTACCCTCCAGCCCCACCCCCTACAACTGAGACAGGCCAAGATTGGCCTCCAGCGCGCGCTGAGCTTCTCTAGCCGGTGCCTCTCAGACAACAGACAGGAGCTGAAGACTAGCCTCTTCTATCGCCGCCACAAGAACACCGCCATTTGCACCGCCAGTGTATCTGCAGGTCTTCACAGCACCTCCTCTCTACCCCAGCCTATTCAACCTCAACTGGCCAAGATTGGCCTCGAGTGCATTCTGCCCAGCCAAGCATGCCTAGCTGGGCATCTCCGAGACGCAGAGCCTCTCCAGCTGGAGCCTCTTGGACAGCACACAGATGGATGCCGACAATTCCCTAACCCTCCTCAACCTACCTTCCATCTATCCCCAAGCACCCCTTGCGGAGCCCTAAGGCCCAGACATGCTCCAGCAAGTGCCGCTCGGCCAGTGTATAGATGGACACCGGCAATCATCTACAAACCTTCTTCCTCCTTTCATCCTTCAAGGAGGCCTGAAAGGAGCGGCAGTGATTCTGCCTTTCAAGATATCGCCAACTATAGCATTAAAGTTTACTTTAATGAAACTCTGTGGCGAACTTCTCATCTAAGCTTCTATTATCCTAAAGACAGATAAAAGAAGATATCTACAGAACTTTGGTTCTACACTGCGTCTGATTGAGATTTGCCAACCTTTTCGATGGTGCAAATCTGCAAAGGCTATGGCTTCCAGACCTCTGCCCACAGCTTTGGCTTTGGCTTCCGGATCTTTGCCTACAGCCTCCAGACGCCCATTGACCTCTTCTCATTCTACGCCAATCAAGTGGTCGCTAAAGAATGATGTGTCAATGTTCATCAATGGCCAGCACATTTCTTCTCTGCTCTTCAGCTACAAAGGAAAGGAATGCGACTGGTGCAGGCCTATGGCCATCTGTTCCTACATGGTCCAGTTCAGCAAGCTCAGCGGCAACTGGGTTGCCTTTGACTGCAACTTGAATCAGACACAGGCCAACGGCCACCCCGTCTACATGGCCTGATTTGGCAGGCACAGGCCTACGGCCACCAGGAGTTCAGGCTGTCCCTGCACTCTCGCTTCAGCAGCCTTCCTTTGTGGACTCTGACTGCAAACGGGAGGCAACAAACAGCAGCAACTATGTCACGAGTCAATCTGTCCCTGCATTCTTGCTTCAGCAGCCTTCCTCTGTGGACTCCGACTGCAAATGGGAGGCAACAAACAGCAGTAACTACACCAAAAGTCAATCTGTCCCTGCAATCCTCCTCCAGCAGCCTTCCTCTGTGGACTCTGACTGCGGACAGGATTCAACAAACAGTAGGACTAAAACTCAACTGCCAAGCTTCTCATCTCTAGCAGCCTTCCTCTCTGGACTCCAACTGCAGAACTGAGACTGCCAACGACGCAGCATCTGTCACTAGCAATTCCTTCACATCAGCCTTCCTCTGTGGACTCCGACTTTGGATTGAACTGCGAACTCAGATGCCTGTGGAAAGCCCCGCCTAAGAGCTACAAAGAGCCAGTGGGCAACAACTACTCGGCCTTATTGCTACTCTTCTCTGTTGATCTTATGGGGGGAGGCAGAGAGATTGCAAGGGCATGCCCTGCTCCACTCTGCCCGTTTGCTGAGGGAGCGGGAGAACAGCAGGATTCAATAGCTGGGACGACCAACATGGGAGCAGCGTCATGTGAAGGGCTGGCAAAGCCCCTTGTTCCTTCTCTCTTTGGAGGCACAGTGGCCCTTTAGTTACTCTGCAAAGGCCTAATACGCCTTTTGCCACCTTGAGCCATCGACAGATGGAAGGAAGATGCAGTGAAGAGCGAATTTGTTCTACAAATCTTGTCAGTGCGGGCCACTAGGAGTCCGCCTCACAGCCTACCAGGTGGCTGACTGGACGAGCGCAGGCTAATTCAAGCCTGCTTTGCGGCCAAACAAGTGGCAGATCTCGTCAGTGCAGGCCACTAGGAGTCCGCCTCGCAGCCTACCAGGTGGCTGACTGGATGAGCGCAGGCTACCTTGAGCCTGCTTTGCAGCCAAACAAGTGGCCGATCTCGTCAGTGCGGGCCAAAAGGAGTCCGCCTTGCAGCCAAACAAGTGGCTGACTGGACAAGCACAGGCTACTTTGAGCCTGCTTCACAGCCAAACAAGTGGCCGATCTTGTCAGTGCGGGCCAAAAGGAGTCTGCCTTGCAGCCAAACGAGCGGCTGACTGGACGAGCACAGACTGCTTTGAGTCTGCTTTGCAGCCAAATGAGTGGCTAAATTCGATAAGTGCGGACTACCAAGAGTCCATTGCATGGCCAAACCAGCAGCCGAAGAAAAGTGCAGGCTACTTGGAGTTTGCTTTGCAGCCAACTAGGCGGCTGATCTGACAACACAGCCTACTAGATATCTGCTTCATCAGCCTCAAGTGACTGCATCAAACGGAAATCTTGGCTCAGTGCAGCACAATACAACTGTTTTGACAATGCGTAAAGTGCGTGGCAGCGAATTCAGAGCAGGCAGAAGCCTGGCCTCCTATACAACCAGCTTCAAGCTTTGCCTCACTTCGCCACCTGCCCAGCCCTCCTACCTACTATTTGGCACCCCTCAAACTCCCCCCTACCCACACCCCTTTGCTGTACACTCCACTCCACAGCGCCACACACACTCTCCTGTGCACCCCCCAGCCTACACTATCAGGAACCTGATCCCCCAGTCTTTGCAAGAAGGGCGGCAAGAAGAGAGGGTGGACTAATTGCTTCTCCCTCTGCGGGCCTACGTTTTTTTGCGCAAGCCACATAAAGCGGCCTCCAAGGAGCTGGCAAACAGAGGAGATTAATGACTCGCCCTGCCACCACACCCCTCTTCTTTTGCCCCTCCAGAAAAAGCTTCCTCCAAGGAGCAGCTAAGCGCAGACGATTAATGACTCTGCACTGCCACTACCCCCCTGCCTTTTTTGCGCCCCTCACAACAAGCGGCCTCTACAAACACTGGCGCCAATCTGTCAGCTCTAATCGCCCCACTGCCTCAGTGCCTGGATTGTTAAAGATCCCCCTCTCTCAGCCTAATTGCCCTATTAGTCAGCTTTACACACACTTCTCCCACACACACTGGCTGATTGTGCACAGGAGGCTTCTTTCAATGCCTTATGGTGATAAATGAAGCCAAAGTTTTTCCACCAGGCTCCAGAGGAACATGCCTTGCCCAGCTTGCTTGGACCTCTCAACACACATCTAGGCCCTGCCCCCAACGTTGGGGGGGAGGATTGGAGTACCCAGCCTGTACCCGACAGCCTCAGTCATTTCCTCTGCCAGCCCTCCCCACCCACCAGCTTCAGCAACCCATCGTCGCCGACTGCCAGCCCTCCGCATCAGCACAGTCATACCTCAACTCCTGAAATATGTCCGCCGATACTCCTCAGCAGCTGACGGAAGATGAAATCGACACTGCGCCACACCAGGAGAGAGCAAGAGAAGACTGGAGGGAGGAAGACAAGACCAGCCCCGAGTCGGGAAGGCAGCGTTCACACTCCTCCAGCAAGTCTGCGGCCCCAAGGAACTACAGACACATAGGAGGAGGCCACGATCTCTTGTACCTCCTCACGGGAGGCAAGGACCAAACGGGAGGACACCGAGGGTCTCCTACCCACCACCAACAACCTCCCAGCAACCGCCGATGGCGATCGAGCCAAGGCAACAGCCCTGTGATGCCAACGCAAACCAAACAGGACCCACGGGAGAGAGTAAAGCTACTGGAAAAGACCTGCGACGAATTCCGAAGCCAGTCGTCCAACGCTGAAGCTGGGAGGGAGAGGGCGGAGACAGCTATCCGGGCCCTGGGCAATGGCTATGTATTCAGCCACAACCAGACCAATCAGCTCTGCGCCGCCTTCGAGAGCCTCCGAAGGCTACGCCAGATCAGTCCTGCCCTACAAGACACCTACAAGCAAGTCCAGTCCCTGGCAGCCATTGTCAATGGACTGCCAGATGTGGATCGACTACTGGAGACCCCCGGGAAGTCCAATCGATCCTGGAATTCAGATCCTCGAGGAATGCCACCCTCATTGGCCAATGCCCGGGGAGGGACAACATGCAGCCAACCTAGACACCTGACCCGAGGCATCGCACACGGGACATCACGCACTGGCAGAGTAGCTCAAGGGAGCCACTTTGAGCGACAATGATCATGACTTACCACGCCCATTGCTTCTCCCAGACTCAAATACATCTACTCATTGCTCACACTCGCTATCATTCTCCTTATAACGTCATCATTTGTCAAGACACAACAGGGAGAAAGAAGAATGCAATTCAGTCACATCCTCAGAGGCCACACAAGTGGAAGGAATAGGAGACAAACAAACACCCTAGAGAGAGAAACAGCATCACACAATCACACCGCGGCCTCACCCCCTCCTTTCTTCACCGGACTTACCTGCGCCACATTTGCCTCTTGCCTAAGACAGTTAAGGCCCATTGTAGCCATAAGAGAAGTGACAGCTGACGGTAACCCCGAATTTGCCTCTCAAGAACAGACATCAACAAAGAGACGTCATGGCCGATCACTCTGTCTTCTGCTACTTGGACTGCCAGGACATCTTCGACATCCCTAACAAGATTGACTGCGCCAAATGCCAATGACACTACTGCCTCTACTGCTCTCGCATCACCCACCACCTGGACGACTCCAAGGAGACCTTCCGCTGCCACACCTGCTTCACC
Source organism: Ptycholaimellus sp. GST1_10 (assembly GCA_030248095.1). NCBI lineage: Eukaryota > Metazoa > Nematoda > Chromadorea > Chromadorida > Chromadoridae > Ptycholaimellus > Ptycholaimellus sp. GST1_10. The sequence goes on from JASANA010002884.1 coordinate 36,579, forward strand.
GGAACCAGGCTATGACAACAGAACAGCACCCCCACAATCCAATTCGTGTGCCGCCTTTGCAAGACAACAGGAACAAGACAGAGCCACCGACCGATGACACCACATCACACGTCTACCTCTATCGCACCGTGACCTGGCTCTCAGAGTGCATAGCCCAAGCTCAAGCACATCTAGACCTCCTGACGCTTGATGACCACCATTGCCCAAACTTCGAAAAGCTGTGGCTCAAGCTTCTACACCATTGAACAGAGGTCATCAACCTAGCTGACAAAGCAGCCACGGCTCACCTCAAACCATCAGTGGCGGCCATGCTAGACCTAGGCACACCTCACCCTACTGACCACGGCACACACACAGCACAATCCCGCCACCATCATGCATCCCTCCACCAAGAATCTATGACCATGCCTCCCATGGTGGCCCACCCGGGAACGATGGCAGAGCGGTACCCCACGAGAGACCCACGCATGACTAGGGCCAAATCCCTGCAACTCCACCCATCTAATGTGATTGCCACGGCCACCCCAGTCAGCCTCGTCTTCCTGAACCCCGCCTACGCGGAGAACCAGGAGACCCAGCAAGCCCAATGGGACACCGCCCTGTCCAACGCCACACAGACCCGCACACCTCCCCACCTTCATCCAAGGTGATGGAGCCCAGCAGAACACCCTTGGAGCGCTACACCTGAATCCCCACCAACACCGGCAAGACCACCACCCTCTCGCCCACATTCCGCCCCACCCAGAGGGAGACACCAGCAGTTACGAAGACAGGAGGACGACAACTCCACATGCTCATTGGTCCAGGATGCCCAGAACAGCGGAACACCTTGGATCAACCGAATGAGACATCAGGGAGAGAAAGAGGAACAGTTGAGGAGCACGTCTATCATCCAGCACAGGAGGAATCACCACCCCCCGAACAACCTCCCAGAGGAAGGCGCACCACTACCAGTTTGACGGCAATCCCATGGCTCCAGTCGCTGCCTGGGTACAGACAACCCAACTGCCCCCACCATCATTCCTTCCACCAGCCCCCCCGGGACCCTCAACAGAGGAGGCACAAGGAAGAGAACAGCTCCAACACCACCCAAGAGCGGGACATGGAATCCAACACAACCCAGGACCAGGGATGGGGGCGACCCAGTATCCTCCAGCACAACTGATGCACTATCAACCGAGGCAGACTCCATGAGGAGGACCACATGGAGGAGGAGAGAGGGGTGACTTTGCCGGACCTCCTCCTCATCACTACATCCCGCCACAACCGGCACCGCAAGACATAGCACCACAACAAGCTCAGGAAGACATCAGACTAGCGTATGAGCTCCCCCCTCAACCAGCACGAACTGAAACGAAAGAGAG
>JASANA010002888.1:0-11077 GCA_030248095.1 Ptycholaimellus sp. GST1_10
ATTGTAGAGTGTAGCCCAGCCATTGGACGTCCAGCTGGAACGCAGTAAGCTTTTGCAGGATGTTCACCAGAGCCTCCACCTTCTTCAGCACAAACTGAGCGCATCTCTATCAGCGCATGGAGTTCCAGCAGCTTTTGCTAAACGACCCACGACTATGGTTCCCTTCTCACCTTTCTCTTCCCTATCCCCACCGTTTAGTCCCGCTCAGATAGTTACCCTTGTTTTAAATACCCATAAAATGAACTTGTTGAAGAGGTGAAATCGGAAAGAGGATGTCGAAAGTTGGAGAGCTGCAGAAAGTGCTTCAGGGACCTGATCTGACCGGCCCGCTACCTCCGCACCTCAAGCAAGGCAACCCAGATCCTCGCCCCACCTCAGCCACTCGTCAACCAGCCGGCAAGCAAGCACGGCCTCGACAAGCACGGCCTCGACAAGCACGGCCTCGACGCAGCCTACTACGAGAGTAGGCATTTCCCTCGCCTTTCTTCAAACAATGACGGTAAATGAAGCCATGCTGGCGAGCTGTTGGGTGATTAAGGAGCGGCTGACCCGTGAGTAGGCCACCATTCGTCTCTACTCCGAGCAGGTGGTGGCGGCAAAGAACCAGGCGGAATTGCAACAGCAGTTCGCCCAGGTTCCCCAGCCAACCAGGCACCACTGCCTCTTCTCTAAAAGTCCCTATTCCATCCAGGCCAAGTACGAACTGCTGGAGAAGGTGATGGAGCGGGAGCGGGATGCTTTCAGTGAGGCCAAGGCAGCCTGGTAGCGGGACCACGAGAGGTGGGAGCTGGAGCGCTACGCCTTCAAGAGCGTCCAGGACGCATGGGAGAGGGAGCGAGCCGTCCTGGAGCTCAAGATGGACCAGGTTCCTTCCATCCAGACTCCCTCCAGCTTACTGTAGCTGAGTGAAGCGGAGTGAAGCAGGGGAAGGGGCGCCGCCGCTGCCGAGGTGGGAAGGGCGGTGGACAGGGCGGTGGACAGGGAGGCGGGCAGGAAGGCGGGCAGGAAGGCGGGCAGGGAGGCGGGCAGGGAGACGGCGGCGCCGGCAACAGCCACTGCTAGCCTAGCCACCCTTCGACTCTCCCTCACTCGTCTCCTCCCTCCTTCTCCTTTTTACCACGCTTTCATATACCATGCTTTGGGCATTTCGAGGCCAGAGGCCATTCGAGTCTCTGGACACAGTGTTCAAGCGGGTCCTCCACTTTATGCGGATCAAACGAATTGGTGCTTAGGTGATCGGGCATATGAAGCTGGCGCAGCTAGGCGGATTCCAGCTGCCCATCAGCGAGTCCACGCTCGGCTTCGACCACATTGCCACCGCCAAGGTTCAGCACTTCGTCTACTTGCTTGAGCCAAGGCTTTTCTGGTTGCAGAAGCTGCCAGCGTCCAAGTAGAAAATCATCTGTGTCGAGGGCTCCTTCCGCTGTCGCAGTTAATCCACTTCCCCTCTGCTCTCCTCTCACTCTCCTCTGCTTCCATTCTGCTTCTGCTCTGGGCTCCAGCCTGCATTCCGGCTGAGGAGTCATCGTCTCCATCCGTGTGCAGCCAGCCTGAGATGCCGTCTCTCCCTCACCTTCTCTCCTTCCCACTCCTTCCCTCCTCCTCTGCTTTGCCCCCAAAATGCAGGCTGAGCGGTGAGCTCCTGTTTTCTATCCCCTTCTGCCGTCTGCTTCTGCATTGCTAGTTTTGCTTTCTGTCATGGATTTTGACTATTGACCTTGAATTACTATCAAAGAAAAAGGGCCAAATGACTAATTAACCAAATAACAAGATCATTGACAAAGAATCATTCGATTTAGCCAACTCCAGACTCAGACATCTTATCTTGGCGGGTGGGGACTGCTTTCATTTTTCTCTTTCTCTAGCCATTGGAAGTGAAACTAGTTTGAAGAGCCGAATAAGTGATTGCCTATTCTAAACAGGGCATGTCAAGACTTGCGTAGGAATGATCACAGAGGTTCAGACCTGTGAAAGGAGGAAATGTGGGTGGTCTTGTGAAATGAAACAAATGTTCATGACGATTGAAACACATTAGAGTGCACCATTGCCCAGCGCCTCCAGTTCGCGGATGCTTAGAGACCTCCCAGACACGTCCAATTTATTTTGTACAGACTGACAGCGTTCATAACGAGCTTTTAGCAGGCAGAAAGCGTGCATACGAAATGCCCGCTTTTTAGCAATCGGCTGTGCACAAACGTCGCGCAATCTTTCGACGTTAAGTCCTTCACTGCATTCTCGCCACTCGTGATGCAGTGAAATAAAATCCGTCCTCAACCCCCTTAGCCCAACTCAGATAGGAAACCTTCTTCAAATAGCCATTAAAAATGTGTTGAAGACGTGAGACGTGAGTGCAATGGCGGAAGCGGGAGCTCTGAACCTTGAGGAATCCAAGCCCGTCGCGGTGGCCCGCCCACAGGCCAACGTTGTCGCCACACCCACCAGCCCCAGCTGGAAGTACGGCCTGGATGCGGCGTACTGGGAGAGTAAGCATTTCCCTCGCCTTTCTTCAAACAATGACGGTAAATGGAGGCATGCTGGCGAGCACGCGGGTGACGAACGAACGCCTGGCAAAGGAGATTGCCAACAAGCGCCTCTTCGCCGAACAAGTGCTGTCGGCCAAGAAGGAGGTGGAGATGCAGCAGCAGCTCACACAGGTGCCCCACCCAGCCAGCCAGTCGCCATTGCCTCTTCTCTAAAAGTCCCTCTTCCATTCAGGCCAAGCACGAGCTGGTGGAGGAGGCGATGGGGCGGGAGCGGGAGGGCATCCAGCGGGAGAGAGAGGCCTTCAGGGAGGCCAAAGCCGCCTGGGAGCGAGAGCGAGCAGTCCTGGTGGAGCTGGCGCTGGATCAGGTTCCTTCCACCCAGACTCATAGCAGCTCATTGCATCTGGGTGAAGCGGAGTGAAGCAGGTGAAGGGCCGAGGCGGGAGCGGCGGTGGAGAGGTAGGCGGACAAGGATGCGGAAGTGGCGCCCGCCCCAGCAACGCCTAGTTTCGCCGCATTCCTTCTCCTCGGATCCTTTTTATCTGTCCGCTTTTTCTTTTCTTCTGCCCAAGTCCGTGAAATTCCTTTTTGCTTGCATTTAAGTCATTTGCTACGAGAAGGCTAAGCGAAGGCAAAAATCCATATTTACCCAAATCCAACCCTCCAATTTATGTCTCAATATAAGGATTCCAAAATCTGCAGCAAAAATCGCAATGACTCAATTTGAAATGAAACGATACAGGCAGACAAATAATAACTGGTACCATCGGCAAGCCAAATGTGGGTCTCTTTTCTCCAAATTTTGTAATTGCCTCGAGCAAAAAGTCAAGGAAATACATCTACTACCAGTGGAATCTGCTGCTTGGACAGTTGCATTTTGTTTTTGGCGCGCAGTTCAGTGTCTCTTTCCATGCGCGCCAAAAACAAAATGCAGATGACGCAGCAGATTCCACTAGTAGTAGATGTATTTCCTTGACTTTTTGCTCGAGGCAATTACAAAATTTGGAGAAAAGAGACCCACATTTGGCTTGCCGATGGTACCAGTTATTTCTTCCACTTTTAATATAGCATAAAATGTATAAATACAATTTTATATTATGGAAAAAAAACTCATTAAAAAATATAACAAAAGGAAAAGAATCGAAAATTAAAACTACAATTGGCCTGGCGCGAGGGAGCGCAGCGACCGTCAGCGCCCAGGCCCTCTTTTCGACCCAGGTGTATGTTTTGAGGGTTAATGCTAGATCTTGAAATTGATAAGGCTCCTGCTCCTCACAGAAGAATTCAATCGCTCTGATTCTTTTTGCATTGGAAAGAGCATCCTCGAATTAGCCTACACTCGCGAGAAACTGCCGCAAAGTTCACATTTTGGTATAGAAAAATGCAAAACAAAGTGCCGTCCGAACTCCTTCCCTGCTGCTGCCCTGCTGCTGCTTCGCATCTGCTAATGAACGAGAGTAGGTATTCATTCGACCCCCCCCCCCCCAACCCTTTACTTGATGATAATACTTCAGTTAAATTTTGTAGAGTTATATGCACCAGTGGTGTAGTGGTGTAAGCGATTGGACAGTTAAATGTAACTGGCAAGTTCGATTCCTTCTCATACTTTCTTTTTTGGTATTTTTGACAGGAAGTAAAGCTATTTTCTCCCAAAATCGATTGCCCTGAGTGTAAAAACAAGAATATTATGTTTTTTCCAATTTTTTTTTGTTTGCAAATAATTTCAAAGAGGATTTTTGATTTTTAGAATTTTTTAAAATAAATGTGTTATTTTATTAATTAAAATTTTATCTAAATTTATAACACACACTTTAAAAAACACAATGTTTAAAGTTGAGTAAATATCTGGTACCATCAGCAAGCCGAAAGTAAAGCTCTTTTCTCCCAAAAATCGACTGCCCCGAGTATAAAGCCAAAGAAATATTCCTACTACTAATGGAATCTGCTGTGTCATCTGTATTTTGTTTGAGCGCGCATGAAAAGAGTCCTGGAACTGCGCGCGAAAACAAAATGCAAATGCCCTACAAGCAGATTCCATTAGTAGTAGGAATATTTCTTTGGCTTTACTCGGGGCAGTCGATTTTTGGGAGAAAAGAGCTTTACTTTCGGCTTGCTGATGGTACCAGATATGTTATTTATTGGCAAACTAACATATCATTTTTTGTGAAATTTTCATGACTTTTACTTTATTTTTGGCCTGCCGAAGGTACCAGTTATTTTCTCAACTTTAATACACGAAAATAAAAATGAATGCCTGAGATGGAACCGAACCAACTAGTCCCATCCATTTATCCCAACGCTTACACCACTACACCACTGGTTCATACGGCTCCCTGTTTTGCTCAAGACTTATGTATAAATAAATACATTAGGCCCAGGGACCCGGAGGGGGAGTGGGGGGAAGAAATGAATACCTACTTTCATTTCAAGAATAGATGCGGAGGAGAAGGAGAAGAAGAAGAAGGAGAAGGAGAAGGAGGAGTTCGGACAAAGGGTTTTGAGTGATTTGCTAATGATTGCTGCAACTTTCTGGCGATTTATCGTGAGGTTTGGTCAATTAGAGGATGCTCTTTCTAATGGAAAAGAAATCAGAGCAAACGGAGCTTCCTGTGAGGAGCAAGAGCCTTATCAAAATTAAGATCTAGCAATAACCCTTAAAACGTACACCTGGGTCGAAAAGAGGGGCTGGGCGCTGACGGTTCGCTTTGCTCCCTCGCGCCAGCCCAATATCGCTAAACTAAAGGAGTCATGGAAGAAACTAATGGCTGAGCTCAGCTTGCGCCTTCCCTGGACTTGGTGTAGGCGATGAAGAAGCCTGCAAGGCGTGGCCTGGTGAGTAGTAGGAGAGTGGAAAGGAAGGGACGGTAGGGAGAGACGTAGAAGGTCAGTGGCAGAGACCGAGAAAGAGGCAGAGGCAGCAGAGCAGCAGCAGCGCCGCTCCCAGCACTGCGCCCGCGTTCTGCACTCCCGGCTCACTCCGCGCCACGTAGTCGCAGAGCGATCGCACCGTCTGTGCTCAACCCTCTCCCTTACAAGAGGCCACGCGAGCTGGAGCAAAGCAGACGGCATCGTTGAGGTTGTTCTGGAAGGCGATGCGTAGGCTTTGCGTGAAGTTGACGGGTGCATAGTCCGTGGCGCCCTTGGAGCCGATGAAGGAGGCAAACTGGGACTCCACCTTTTTGTGCAATTTCTTTTGGAGGTTAGTCAAGTCAATGAGCTGTTGGAAAATACCTGGTTCGGTATGCCGACGCCAAAAATGGAGCCGATGCGCTGGGTGAACATGACGAGGCCTTGAAAATTGGAGTCAAAATGAAGCAACGCAATTGTTTGATTTGAACGAATGACTAAGGTCGATGCGGAAGGTGCGGGAGCCGCTCATGTTCCGCACCACATCCTCCGACTTCACCACCCGCGGCGGGGTGATGTAGGACAGGGACGGGCGGGGACAGCTTTGAAAGGTGTCTGCAGCCTTCCAGCCCCCCTCCCTTCAGCTCACTGGCACGCCTATTCAAACCAGTGGCTGTGGGCAGTCGAGTGGTGTTGAGGCAGAAGTAGGGATCCCACATGATGGAGGATTTGAGGCTGCCGTACTGGGAAATGTCGTGGATCCAGCTGGCCACCTAGTTGGTTGATAGGAAGGAGTAGATTTGAACTGAGGGCAGAGAGGAGGAATGAATATACGCGAACGGAGTCCGGGTCATCGGCGGGCTTGCGAGGGACCAGACCGATGGTGGCGTTGATGATGGGCGGGAGTTCAGTGCAGCCGCAGGAGCAGAAGCGGACCGGGATGCACTGGCTGCACCCCCTGATGTCCACGCCGCACACTATGTACCTCCAGTCATCTTCTCTACCTCTCCATTAGCTACCATTCTGCCATTCGGCTACCAGTTGCCAGTTTTGAAGGCGTTGGAGGGGTAGAGTGGGACTAGGATGCCGGCGGATGGATCATCTCGTGGCCTGACAATCGTCAATAGCAACAATTTTGCAGCAACCAAGCTATACTCCTTGTAATATGTTTTTGACAGCAATTCCGCTATTCCTCTTGCCAATGCTATTGTGTTGGTATTATACTTGGAGTAGGTGAAAGACAAATGGAGGAATTTGAACGGGAGGATATCGTGTATCTGTGTGAGAGTTCGGTTGAAGATGATTTGTCGAACGAATCGTCTGGAGATGGACTGGGGTGTTTGGCTGTAGAGCTCGGGATCGTTGGCCTCGAAGGCATAGGAGTAGGTCAGGTTGCAGCAGAAACTCACATGATTTTCCCCCACCTGTATCCCTCCTCCTTCTCCTAATCATTTACCCTATTGTGCCTTTTCTCACTCTTATCAGCTAAAGTGACCCAACCCTTTCAGCATTTACTGATCAGCTCTGTTGCCACCATCTTGCTACCACCTTTTATTTTGATTTCAACGTTAGTGAACGTGTAAAGTTGCAAGAAATATGAAAAGAGTAACCTCAATAACGCGAACATCAATGCAAGACTGCTGGGCCAAGCCTGAGCCAATGACGACGGACACTAGGACTAGCCAGGAGCACATGAGTTTTCAGCCATGCCTTAGAATCGAATGCCTCATTGGGGCCACCTGTTTCTTCTGACACTTCATGGTACCGCCTGTTTCCAGGCACCTCCTCTTCCTCCCCCTTGCCTCCACCACCAGGTTTTGTTGGCAATTACGGCCCTCTTCCCGTGGCTGCCCTCTTACCCAGCCTAGCAACAGCGACACCAGTCCGCACAGCCCCCAGCCCGCTACGCCCCCTCAGTTCCTTTCTGCTTTTGCTATCAAACACAAACAGAAATATTCGCATTACAAATGCTTCGCCATGCCAGGGAAATAAAAACTATTATGTTTTGATGTTCGATTGGAGATTGATTGAAGTTCAATAGAATCAAACAGATAAGCTGACAAGTTTGCATGGAGCATGATACAGATGGGAGACGGCAGAGACAATGAGGACCCTAAAAGTGCCTGAAGGTTCATTGTCTTTAGAGAAGCTGGTTCTGGGTTCAGTATCAGGGTGAAGAGGGTTGGAAAGAAGCGATTAGCGGGGGCGAGAGAAGGACTGGAGGGAGTGACCAGTGGACTCGTAGGCCGCTTGAGTGCCATTGTCCACCTTCTTTGTCTACCGCCCACCTCCCACTTCACTTCTAGATCACACACACACTACGCCGCATAAAAACTTCTCTCCCGCCAGCTCACGAGACCTTCACACTCTCTGCTTTCCAATCTGCTGCGGCCGTCTTAATCATTTTGCAGTGCAACTAATGACAAGAAACCGGCATCTTGCACTTTACCTCTCTAAAAAGAGAATTGAGAAACCTAATTGAGAGTTGCACAATTTCAAAAACCGCTCATCGCCTGGAATAAAGCTGCCAAACTGTGAAGTGGCATGGGCAGTTTCCAAATGAGAGATAATCGGCCGCCGCATGACTGAGCGCTCACCTAAACTGCCACTAGTGGGTGAAGGGGTTGGGGGGCATGATTCGTGGGTGGCCCTCCTCGCCTTTGACCAATCCGCTTTTCCCGCCAGCTACTAGTGGACGCTGGGCGGCGAAGGGAGAGGCAGGCGGCTGCCAGTGCGCGGACCACGCGACCGGTCCATTTTCAAGAGGCGCTTAGCCTCTGCCCCCCTTTGGCCTGCTTCAATATGTCAAAGCTCTTCACCTCCTGAACCCTCCCCTCATAGCCTCACACAGAGCCGTCAAGAGAGGAGGCCCAGAATCCCCCCGCCCCTCCCCCCTCCCCCCCTCTGGGTGGGCCTCCCTTTTAGCCGAGAGCAGAGGTCAAGAGGAGGGCAGCGAATTTCATTCTTTCCTCCTCCAGCTGGTCCCAGCCTCTCTCAGCCCTCACCCACCAGCCTTCTTCACTCCCCCATTCAAATCGCCATTGTCACCATCCTGCCCGCACGCTTTCAAACCGCCCTTTGCCAAGCAAAACCCCCGCCTTGCTTTTTGCCGGAGCTCACTTTGAGCTTCTTTTCACTTTTTCATCTCTTCTATCCAGCCAACTTCAGTGCTTGGGCCTGCAGAAAACGAGCGAAGCTTTCCCAATTGGCGGCTGAGCAGCAGAAGATGTGGAGCCTTCTGGCCTTGTGCAGTCTGCTTGGAGCGGCAGCGGGCGAGGAATCGGGTAAGATTGATAGGTTGTGGAGTAGGTGAAGAGAAGAGTGAAAGAAATATGTGCAGGGAATGTGGAGCGTCAGATGATGAGGTGTCTGGACGGGACGGTGCCGGCGGGAACCTGCACGGGCCCCAGCCAGTTCAATCCCACCCAGTGTCCGCCCAGCTACTACTGCACCACCTCCTTCATCTGCTGTCCCAGAGGAGCCGGTCTGTCTTTCCATCACCTCTCCTCCTCCACCTCTCCATAACCATGCCCTTCCCCGGCTTTCCTCAAAATAGCCCTACTGACCAGCCTCTGCTTACACCCAACCGCTAACTTCTCAAAGCAGGCTTCCGTGCTGCCGCTAGGAAGGCATGCTCCAACGGCCTCCCAGCCAAAGGCCACTGCCACCACGGCCTCTGCCCCGTCAGTCTGCACTGCGAGGCAGGGCTCTGCTGCCCCCTGGGTTCCCCTTCCCAACTGCACCCCTCAACTTCTCCCCCTCCTAACCAGCCTAATGCAACAGCCTCCGCCTGTCCCTCTGACGAGCAGCCGCTGGGCTTCTGCAGCAACGGCGTCTGCCCCCTAGGCTCCCTCTGCCTCAACGGCCGCTGCTGCCGCGACCTCATCCAGGGTGGCCCGGGTGGAGGAAGGAAGAGGGAGGATTGGTGTAGGGGGTTGAAGTGATCTGTCCCAGTGGGGCGCTGTCTCCGGGTCCGTGCAGCAACGGCGGCGCCTGTGGGCAAGGCCAGTACTGCGTCCGGAGGCACTGCTGCCCTGCTGCCCGACTCAGGCACTGTAACTGCCCTAACCCCTGCTGAATGCAATCTAATCCTTCCCATACACTCACATTTCCCACTCATGCTGGAAGGCTCGCTATTGGTGCAGAATGAAAGTGGTGAGTGCAATGAAGGTAGATGAGCTGGGCTAGTTGCAGTGACTCAGCCGCCGGTGACGCCGGTGACGTGTCCTAATGGGCAGGTCACCACGCAGCTCTGCAACTACCAGCTCTTCGGACAGACCGGGGGATGCCCTACAGGTTCTATTATCTGCCATCCTCTGCCTTGCTATGCTCCGTCTCAATTTCTTTCCCTACAGGGCTTAGCTGTCAAAATGGCGGCTGTTGTTCAACCTTCGCTCCCACACTTCCGCCCGTCCCCGCCATCCAGGCAAGATCCATTTATTTTATTTTCAGTAGACTTTCTACGCCATCAATGTCTGAATTCTGGAAGGCCGAGAAGCAATCCAAAAGACGAAAAAAGAGCAAGAATGAGATGTTTGAAATGTCAGGTTCGATGTCCAAACGGGGCGTTCTCGACTAGTGCTTGCAATTTCGCGGTGTATGCCACAACTGGCGGCTGTCCAGAGGGTTCAGTGTGCACCAATGGGGCCTGCTGCACCGCCAGCACTCCGCCACTTGTCCGCGTATCCTCCTCATCCAATTACCTTCCATCCACCTTTCTCCAATTTCTCCTTCCAGGTTTCCGCAATCTGCCCCAATGGCCTCTCCTCCAACATCCCCTGCGACCTCACTGTCACCAACGGCGGTCTCTTTTCACTCCTAGCCTTTCCTTTTCCTTTAAAAAAGAGATAATGGGCCAATTGTTTGAGTAAGATAAAAAAAAGGTGCTTTCCCTGATGGGAAAGAGAGGATTTGAGGGTGTTCGGCGGGATTGACGTGTCAGAACGGCGTCTGCTGCCAATCCTTCGTGGGCGCTGGGAGCACCTGTGCCAACGGCCTCACTGCCACCAGCGTACCTTTTTAAATCCTCCCATTCTCCTCCACCTATCCCCGGGAAGGCTTTGCTAAACCATCACTTATTCCCCCGCTTCCTATTCATCGGGGATGTTGGCTGCTTGCATGCTGAGGCAGGAGTAAAGGGGGAGATGAAAGGGGGGCAGGCGGGCATTTGCAGACGTGCAACTTTGCACTGAACCCGGGCAGCGGGTGCAGCGGCTCGGCGACGTGTCAGAACAACCTCTGCTGCCCCCTCTCCAACTTCCGCGTCCTCTGCCCCAGCGGGCGAACCAGCGTCACCCGCTGCAACCAAGTCTCTTTCGGCAGGTCCGCCCTCTTCCCTAGCTTCATCTAACTCTAAAGCGATAGATGAATGAACTTACCCCTGCTTATCCCCTGCTTCCAAAATTATCTAAATCGGGTTCTTTCCTGGCAAGCTTTCGCTCTTCCCGCAAGGTCTACAAAAGCACGAGTAAAATGGGCCTTTGGGGACAGTTTAGAGGTCAGTGCATCTGTGAAGTGGGACAGGGCATGGGCATAGGCTGTGCTTGGTGAATGGCGGGGGCAGTAGGTGAATTGACAGCACTGGCTGTCCAACGGAGCTCGTCTGCCAGAACGGCGGCTGCTGCGAGGCTATCCCACAGAGTCAAGCCTGCGCCGCTCTCCCAGGCACCTTCGCCTCTGAGGTTCCCTTCACTCCCCACAACCTTCCATCTTATCACCTCCAGCAATACTCAACTGAACTCCAAGAC
>JASANA010002890.1:0-12232 GCA_030248095.1 Ptycholaimellus sp. GST1_10
GATGAATTTAGAAAAAAAACTGTATTTTACCATTATTAGATGTGCATGCAAATGTAATTACAGGCCATACATGACTGACAACGTCTGGCAATAATATTCAGCATATTCAGCATAAAAGACCATCTACATGGGAAACACTTCATAGTAGGCGGCTAGCATGTTTGCCTCATACTCCTCGAACATGCTTTTCACTCGCTGGATGCAGTTGGCCAGTTTTGTCCACAGCGCCTAGAACCGCCCACATTGTCACACCTAGCCCTGTTAAGCTTCGTTAGGCTAATGCTTAGTTACTCTGAATCCAATACCCAATCATATGCGCACCAAAAACGCTCCTATTCGAGCTACTATATTCTCTATTTCCATTTCACAGTGGGCGATTTTGGGTTGATATGCCCTTCCCAGTGGGGTTGGCGTAAGTTGATATTGTCCCCTACAGAAAAATGCAAACCCATCCATGATCAACGCCGATGACGTTGCGGGAACGGGTCAGAGTTGGATGGGTGAGCTGAAACTGATGCGGGTTGCTGCCACACTCGTCACCCAGAGCGACCGCACAGCAGTCGCTTAGCCACTCCAAATACTGATGGTTCTGGTTGACGCTGAGAAGGACCACCTCCACTGATCAGCCTGGGCTAGAGTTTTCGAAAGGGAATTTATGAAGAAGGGGAACGTGAGCCAACAAGTGTAGGCGATGGAGTAGAAATAGGACCCGCCGTCGTTATCTGTGTTCTTGAGTGCTCTCTTCAGCAAGGTCCCGTGCTTTCCCAGCATTCCCTCCAGCTGACCCAGCCGCTTGAGGTGGATTCCTTTCAGGTCCGCCTTCAAGCACACCTCAGTTGGATAAAAGGAGGAGAATAGTGCAAAATAAATATTAGTGCAAAAGACACGAAGGTCAAACTCTAGGTCATCCCAGTCCATGTACGGGATGACCTCGCCAGAGGGAGCGGGATTCCACTTGTACGATGGCATGGAAAGACTCGGGTGAATCTGCTCATCACCCACGTTGCCGGCCATTATCTTTTCTCTTCGCCTAAAAGGTATTTCCGTAATACAAAGTTACTGAGTAGCCAAAGTGGGTGCTCAAAAATGCGCCATCCGAAATTTTCTATACGCCATACCTAGGCCCTTACAGTGTTAAAAATGCTATATTTCAATCCCCTACTTTTTTCAATGCCCCTTATTTCGTTGACAGAGAGGAAAATGCACAATGGCAAGCGGAAATTGCGCAAGCGAAAGAAAAATGCGCGAATACTACGCTTAGCAATACATATTAAGCCTCAGCCTAGCCTAGCATAGTCTAATCATGTGTATGGTTTGGAGGTATTTAGCTATTTCATCTAAATATTGTGAGCTATTTTCCGTCATCAGTACTGCTGCTGTTTCATTGTCATCTACGATAATTAACATTCACGTAATTTGACGCAAAATGTGAAACACGCCTAATGTAAATCAATGTGGTCAGCAATGAAAGGAGTGACACTACATATATAGCCTTAGCTTCACAAACTCCACTTTAGTTGGCCACCGTAGTTTCATACGCACCCCTGATTATTCAGGTTGAGTCATAAAGCCCAACCCCTGGCCCTAATGAAAAACACAATAGCCATGCTTTGAAATTAATTACGTGTGCTTATTTACGGCATGCGTTGGACAAAGTTTTGAAATTACAGCACCATGAGTGAATGCTGGCATGAAGCGTCACCGTGGTGGTGGTGGGCATGGTGCCTCCGAAACAAGGCCAGAGGCTCTGCTTCAACAGTGTTGAAGAGGTCAAGGATGAACTACGCATGCTCATCAGCCTGATGAACATAGATCTTCCTTGACCCCTCATTGGTGGCCAAGGAACTCAAGGTTGCATGTACAGACACAAGCCACGGTGAGCAGCCTCTTCTTTGCGTATTTGTTCAGACATTATTGTTAATAGCCCCTCAATCTAGTGAACAAGTTTCTGATTGTTTGCAGTGAGTTCTATGGTGAACAAGCTGAACCGCAACATGCAAAAAGTGGGCTGGGCTACGCGTATAGCTGCTGACTGGGCAAAGGCGAAGAGAGGATGGCAAGTTCAACGCCAACAGCGCTTCGTTCCAGCTCCACCTCTCTCAATCCTACCCCGGAGAGAACATCTTCCTTCCCAACGTTCGTCTGTCCCTCACATCTTCCACTATCTACTATCTACTGCCTTTCCCATTGCAGGATCGATGGAAGGGTCTCTTCAACGCCAGCAAGGGTGTGCAAGAGCTGATGAGCCAGGCTGTGGAGGCTTACCTCAAATGGACTAACATGGTTAAGCTATGCCGAGTCGTTATGTTATATTTGCCCTCACATTTATTGGGTAGTGGAGTTTGTGGAATCTGTTGGATCTGAGTCCGAATTGCTTTGAGTCTGCATAGCCTCTAGAATGTTTTGCCATCCCATTATGAAACATAAGGCTATCCGGTGCACTGGCTCCTCTGGTGTTTCAATTCCTAGTCTAAAGAGCTTGCCAAACGAGTTGTCGTCAATTTCTTTTGTTCTTTCTTCAGCCAGCAATCCATTTTTTAAGGAAGGACACACAGATCAAATCAATGCCAAAGTAGGATCCCCAGGACGTACTGCACCCCTTTTGTTTTTGTCGCTTTTTTCAACATATGCAAATAGCAAAGTAGAGGCAAAAAGGAGGGTTGCGCAAGGGAAGTGGAATGATTGGAAAAAAGAAGCGTAAGAATCCAAAAAAAGACGCATTACGAAAGGGAGCGACAGTAAAATGTATCACATATTTTGAGCAAGAGCAGTTTTGAGTGCACTCCATAACCAGTGGATGCCTTATTGCTAAGCATATCCTGTCCAAGCCTAAGCCTTACTGCTGAGCATAAATCAAAACATACATGTTTAACTTAGATGCGTAAAACAAAACATACATGTTTAACATCAGTCAACCGTAGTTTGAAGGCGTGCATCGAGGATTACAATAGCATCAACGTGGTGGCCATGAAACTGACTTCAGCAACTTATGCATGAAGGCGCGCATTTTTATACATGAGGGTGGTAGAAAAAGCTAAATTTTTGTGAAATATGAATCTCGTCTAAATTTATGGCGGATTCTTACTCACTCAGAAATTCATTGCGACTCCAATGACACCCATAGGATCCTAACAAACTAAGAACCAAAGAAGCTAACCTATGAGCTAAGAAGCTAGATAATGTTCATTGAAAAACTGTACAATGGGAAACGTTTGGTGTTCTTGTAAGAGTGCAGTTCTGTTTTGGGGAAAAACTGTACTGGACCTTAGTTGAAATGGGAAAATTTTGCAAAATTTTCGTGTTCTCGTACTTGTGCAGTTCAGTTTGAAAAAAACAACTGTACTGGACCCTGGGCCTTAGTTGAGATAAAAAAATGCATTTTTCATGTCAAGAAGAGTGCAGTTCAATTTTTTATCTCATTATAGAGTACGGTTCAGTTTGAAAAAAAAAATCTGTACTGTGCCCTATTCTAACACATGTCTGTGGTTTTTCACCCATTTTCAAAAGTAAGCACAGATTTGGAATCGTTATGTACAACTTGTGAACAAAAAAAACTCAAGTCCTCTGTTCAATACTTAGCCGTTCAGCTGTTACAGATTATTGATGACACGGCCATGCATGAAAGTTTGTCACTCAAGAGGGTAAGACTGGTTTTTCAACCATTTTCGAAAGTAAGCACAGATTTGGAATCGCTATATATGACTTGTGAACAAAAAAACTCAAGTCTTCTGTTCTATTCTCAGCCGTTCAGCTGTTACTGATTATTGATGCTATTGCAGTGCATGAAAGTTTGTCACTCAAGAGGGTAGGTCTGTGGTTTCTCAACTATTTTCAAAAGTAAGCACAGATTTGGAACCGTTATGTACAACTTGTGAACAAAAAAACTCAAGTCCTCTGTTCAATACTTAGCCGTTCAGCTGTTACAGATTATTGATGACACGGCCATGCATGAAAGTTTGTCACTCAAGAGGGTAAGACTGTGGTTTTTCAACCATTTTCGAAAGTAAGCACAGATTTGGAATCGCTATATATGACTTGTGAACAAAAAAACTCAAGTCTTCTGTTCTATTCTCAGCCGTTCAGCTGTTACTGATTATTGATGCTATTGCAGTGCGTGAAAGTTTGTCACTCAAGAGGGTAGGTCTGTGGTTTCTCAACTATTTTCAAAAGTAAGCACAGATTTGGAACCTTTATCTACGACTTGTGAACAAAAAAACTCAAGTCTTGTGTGCAATTCTCAGCCGTTCAGATGCTACAGAGGAAATTGGTAATTTTTGGGAAAAACTTTTTCCTACTCAGGAAAGTAATGTTTCTAATGGTCCGGCACCAGCTCCACCCCCCCAGGATCCAAGCGGCACATTATAGCTTTCAGGAAAAAAAAAGTATGTCCAGATCCGTTGAGAATTCGCCCGTGCCCAGCACTTGCAGATATACATATATATATATATGAGGACAAAAGTTGAGTAACCTCTATACAGGGGGGGGGTAGTTTATTTACATACACCTAACTTTGGAAATTAATATCTCCACCCCACTTGCAGCTAAAGAGCTGATTTTTTCACACAAACTAGGCCTAACTGTGCTTAGTTAGTGTGGAAATTTGCAGCTCAATTGATTGAGCTGTTGTTGAGAAATGTTCATTTAAGTAAAATCAGTCTAAAAACAAGTTGGTTTGACGATCAAAAAATTTTCATCCAACTTTGCAGCTTCATTTCTCAGGCCCATTAAAAGCTTTGAGGCCAAGAATTTAACACAAATTAGTCCAAAGTGTCATTAACTTGTGTGTAAATTTGCAGAAATCTAGGTCTTTCCTATGGCGAGAAATCGCCTCTGAAGTAATGTGAGGTTTCCCCCTTTCCTATGGTTAACAGACAAGTCTGTCCACTGATATCAGGAAAAAATAAAAAATGTGGTAAACCTCACATTCTTCAGAGGCGATTTTCTCATAGGAAAAACCTAGAATTCTGCAAATTTACACACAAGTTAATGACACTTTGGACTAATTTGTGTTAAATTCTTGGCCTCAAAGCTTTTAATGGGCCTGAGAAATGAAGCTGCAAAGTTGGACAAAATTTTTGATCATGAAACCAAGGCTTGTTTTTAGACTGATTTTACTTAAATGAACATTTCTCAACAACAGCTCAATCAATTGAGCTGCAAATTTCACACTAACTAAGCACAGTTAGGCCTAGTTTGTGTGAAAAAATCAGCTCTTTAGCTGCAAGTGGGGGTGGAGATATTAAGGTCCAAGAAGTTAGGTGTATGTAAATAACCACCCCCCCTCCTGAACCGCGGAGCGGCCCTTCGGGCCGCTCCGCGGTCAAAATAAATTAAATTTGTTTGCAATATTGCAATCGTAATGCAACTTGGCGGCGCAAAAAGCTTATACTGATTCTCAAGTACCGTCCAATGCTCATATAATAACAATAAAACATTGGACATCTAAGTAGATCAAAGTCTGGAAAATGGACATTAGTCAATTCAATTTTTTAAAATAATTTTATTCAAATATGGTAAAGATAGTGATGGGATCTGAAATAGGACAGTTATAGCTTGAATTTAAAAAAAAGTCCGACAGAAAAAGTTAAAATATGGAGGATTTATGATATTTCAAAGAGCAATCATATGTACTTCGTTCAGTTACGTATTGCTAGATGCCGGAGAGGAGGAGCTCCAGGTTGCGCTCCATCTGAATCACGCACCACTTCTGCTGGCCCGTGAAGTACACCCAGCCGTCGTACTTCGCCATCGCCCACACCCTGCAGGCACAGGCATCGCCTAGCTTTTGCTAAGCAGGATTCAGAAACTGCTAGTTCACATGCATTGAGTTTGAAGACAGTTTACGAATGGTTTTTTTAGCCCTTGTGATGAAATGTGATCGAAAATCAGCTGAGCACAAATGCATTGGCCTGGATAATAGATCCATTTTTGGCCTCAGATTAATTTCTTAATATCTCAGAGAAGCTGAATAAGGCTCACCGATTGGCGTCTACGTAGTCCCAGCCGAGGTCGGTGATGTAGTGTCGGGTGATGGTCCACATGATGTAGTTGTTGATCATGCGCCCGGCAGTGGCCTTCGTCTTTGGGTTCGTCCAAAGGTCGTTGAGGAACTTGGCAATGTTTCCCAGGTAGTCCTCCTCGTGCAGATGCACCACCGTGCTCCCCGCGATCCCAGTGTTCGGGAAATAGGCTTGCAGCAGCACCACCCAGTCAATCTAGCAAAAATTTTGGGATTTTTTTTAAAAATTTTCTCAAAAAATTCTTTTTGAATCAATAAAATTTCAATCCATGAAAACTAGATTTGATAAAATATATTTTTTTCGATATTTTAGATTGAAAGAAGATTGTTTACCAGGCCGGCGTAATGGCTGTTCATGTAGCTGATGGGCTTGTACTGGTCTTCGCCGTAGTCCGGCAGGGTGCTGTGGGTGATCTCAAAAAATCTTTTAGCTTAGCACTTTTTTCAAAAAAAATTTAAAAATTCAAAAATTTTTGCTCAAAATTTGCTCCAAACATTAGCAATGGCAGTCTCCATGAAGAGGACGTCGCTGAAGACGGTGTTGATGATGTCATCGGGGCGAGGCGGCATCAGGTTCCGATCGTCCTTCCACAGCAGCTGGAGCACTGTGCGAATCAGCGTCTTGTAGGCTCCGATGTGCTTCTTCTGCAAGCCTCTCTGTCTCAGGCCAGGCGATGCCCAATAAAGGGGCCACCCCCGAAGGAGAGTTGGGCAGTATGTAGTCCATGTGATTGCTGAGAGCCAACGATGCGATGTTGAACTGCAAAACTATACAACGTTGGCTGACCTATTGAAATTCGGCCAAGATTGCGGTGATTTCTAAAAATCAATGCGGTTTTGAGCTGATTGACGATAATGAACAATGCTGATCGGTAAAATAAATAGTAAAAAAGTTAAAATATACATCGCATTGATTTTAAATCAATACGTTTCTGTGACGACAATAAACGGAAACGATCTTCCCGTTGGCCAACTTTGAAACTTTCTAGCATGGGCAGACTCTTGGACAAGTGGAAAACCTCAATGGTCCACTTCTCCGGTGGGTGGCCCTTGGGTTTGTTGGTGTAGTCGGGCTGAACGTCGATCTGCAGTAGGGGATTGAGGGTGAATGGGGCAGGAGAGAAAGGGAGTAGACGGTGAAGAAGGGGGCGATGGCGTAGCGGGCGTGGGCGTTTTGGATGGCGGCGTTCACGACGGACTTGTCGGCCCAGTTCTTGCTGTTGAAGGAGTACAGGCCGTACCAGCCGCCTCAAGCGAACATGGCCATCAATTTGGCCAGTTTTGTAATTTATTTGTTTAGTTATTTTAATTTTAATTTCAACAGTGCCACAAAAGGTGACTTGTTATACTCGTCATACAACGCACAAAACAAATGTAGGCAAATAAATTAGTATAAAATTAATTTTTTAACCCTTTTAGCTACCCAATCTGCAATGCTCGGGGAAGAGTAATGTTTTTATTTTTTGTGGTAATAAAACAAATCTAGAAACTCTACTGCTCTGAACTGATAATGCTCCTGTTTTCCGCAATTGAACAAAATTACAACAGATAAAGCTAAACCGGCGTTGTTGATGGCGTTGATGAGCGGCATGCCGCCCATGGCTGTCTTCAGGTATTCATTGGTGCAGTCCTGGTAGAACATCTTTGCCTGACAGGCCAAGTGTTCAGATATCAGATGGAAGGTCAAAATGAAGGCCAAAAGCACCTTCTCCTCGGCTGAGTCCGGGTGCACGATTCCACTGGCCAGAGTTTCTTCCAGGAATGCGTCATTCTGATCGTCCAACAGCTGCCAGGAGTCCTGCAAATTTTGAAGCAAGGTAAGGCAATGAAGCAATTGTAGTTGTTCAAGCAGCGGAGATCGGGCTGGGGGGTTTCGAATGGAGGTAGCCACCCACCTGAATGTCCCAGAAGCTGCTGGAGGGATGGATGTTGGGGAAATTGCCGCAGGCATACTGGTAGAAGTTCTCGCAGGGATCCACGCTCTGTGAAAGGCAATGTCATCAATGCCACATTTTATGTACACATTCGGATCGCGCAATCATCTCTAGCCATTGAAAACCTTCTTTCTGCCCTGCTTCACCTTTCGCTCAAATAGCCTGCTAGCGTTTTTCATACCTCCCGGTATACCCACAATAATCTAGAATCCAAAGAATCATCCATCCAACCCCAAGCAGAGGACTCAAGGCCAGACCTTGTTGACCGAGTCGAGGACAATGGCAGCATCCTCCAAGCAGTCGGTGCTCACGCACAAGTCGGGGTAGGGGCGGCGGTTGTTCAGTCGGCCCACCTGCCAATCTTTCCTCACCTCCTCAAAGGGAGCAGAAGAAGGCTGCTGGAAACGATGGTGGCCAGGATGCACATGGCGACGAAGGCGATGAGGAGGCCGACGATGAGGAAGGACTTGATGACGGCGGGGCTGTAGGCGCTGCTGGGGGGCGGCGGCAGGCCGCTGGCCAGCCCCAGGGAGCCGAGGCGGGAGCGCAGCTTGCTCAGACCCGTGGAGCTTCCGAAGCTGGGGATATGAGGTGGATCTTTTGGCATCGATTTTTCTGGGGTTTGAGGGAAATATTTAGAGAAATTTTTGGATTTTAACCTAGAGGGTGGGCCAGCAGTGTATGTTGCTTAGATAAACTGCAGCCTATTGTTGAAAAAGTACCTTTGATGAATGCGTTAGCTATTTCGAGGAAATTAATTGCGGGTAACTGTAGACTATAATCAAAGAGCTCAAAATAGACGTCAGCAATGGGAATGAACGTCTACTGAGGAAGTCTAACCGATCATCCTCCTCCTCCTCCCGCAGTTTGCTGTCCGTCTCCAGAGGCTCTCCGGTGGCCATGGCTTCCTCCAAAGATGACTGCTGGGTCTAGAGCCTTACTGAAGCTGAGTAGGAGATAAGACAGCACAGCAACAGGAGACAAAAGGGCCAGTTTACGAGGTGCTGGCACGCATTGTACGCCGCCTATCCACCCTGTTTGTGCTGCCTTGTCCTGCTCTTAAGGTAGGGGTGGGGCCCACTTTTGTTGTCGATCTCGGGTGGGTTTTTGCATAATATTTCTCCGGAACTAGCTTGACAGTTCATTCTTGGCTCGACAGGCTTGACAGGTTTAAAAATATTTCAAACGTTGCTTTAGTTCTAAATCAAAAGAAGCATATTTAAATGCAATGTTCAACACATCGTGGAGCTTTGGGAGTGGGAGAGTTTCAGTTTGGATTTAGTCGCAAGCAGGCAAAAGCTTGTCCTGGACTGGCCTGACAACGAGGGGGCTGACTTATGGAAAGCATGCCGAATGAATGCACTAACCAAACGTAACAAATATGCTGTTTAAGGTTGGTATAGCCAGCTTTATTTAGATTCTGACTGGGATCATAGAAGCTGTCTGCAAAACACATTTTTAAAAACAGCAGTTTCAGTTTGCGCTCAGAGCATTAAAGGGATGAGTTATCGATACCACCTTTGAATTACTTAGCCCTTCTGAATTCTGATTGACCTATTATAAAATATCTTCTATATACTAGCATTTTTGTTAGACTAATATTGAGTTGCCATTTTTGAGTAGATTCCTTTTTCAGGAAAAATCAAAAGGATTATTTAAAGTGTCAATTTTACAGTAAAGAACAAAACTCTGAATGTCATAGTGGTAGTATCTGATAAGAGATAGAGTAGCTCCGCAAACGCCTTCCGTTCCCTCGCACAAGCCTTCTATTGAGGTGCCATGGAAGCCTTGAGGCCGGTCTTTCTGCACAGAAAGCTGACTTTCCCTGCCTCAAAAGTTTGCCTTCATTTCCTGATCGAAAATCGATATTTCAAGGTTTACTGTTGTTTGCATGCGTAGCTGATCGCCTGTGCTGGTAAAGCGTTTTCAGAGAAGTGCAGTGCGGTGTTGTGCTGTTCTGCGGCAGAATACGGAATCGGATTTCGTTCCCGAAATAGCCCGAAGCAGTGGCTGTTTTGATGTCCACAGTCTGCCAGGTATCTTCTGGATAAATTTTGAAATTTGCATTTGCCTAACATGGAGTCTGCAGCCAGAACGACAGGCCATATCAAATGCTTTTAGCAGGTTCAACAAAGAATGTTCCTTCACAACAATTCTAGTGACTCAGTCTATTTCGCTCGTTACTTTATCCATTACTAGGCCAAAAAAACTTCAAGCAAACCAGCGAACCGTTTAAAAGCGCACAATTGGGCCAGCCCAATCTCCCCTCCTCTCCTTTCCCCTTCCATCGACTGGCCAAAAGGGGAGAGCCGCAGCTCAATCTCCAGTCCATAAAAGGAGGAGAGCTTAACTGAAATGGGGGCGCTCGGTGTTGTAGACGGACAGGAGCTCAGAGGGCTGGCGCCAGAGACGCCAGCCGCTGTGTTTGGGGCTGGTGCAGAGGGCGGAGGGCAGCTTCCAGAGCAGGCGGCATTCCTCACTGGCCCGCCGGTATGCGAAGCCGGCTCCGAATCGCTGAATTGTTTGGGCAAAATATTCTCTGACAAAATGCAGGCCCCATAAATACCTCATTTTGGATAAAATACCCCATAAATACCCCTTAAACAACTCATTCTCAATTTGGTACGAATAAAGCAAGGCAGTTTCCGGAAGCAGCCCAGAAAAATTTTCTTAGACATTTGCATTTTGGAAATGAAACTTGTGTAATTTTCAAACTTTGAAAAGTCACAAAAACGATGACAATTGTAGATTTTTATTGCCCAGCAATTTTATCTATTTTTGGAAAAAATACACAAAATAAGTGAATATTGCTTGATAGGTCATGTTTGATGGTCTCAAATATGAATACACTGACCCCAAACTGCTGCTGCAGTCGATTGTAGCATTCCTGAGCACTGATGCCCTGGATGCTTTGGTTTAGGCCATCTCCGCTTAGGACCTGCTCAAGGACCACCAGAACCAGATAAGACCCCGCTTGCATCCTACCCTTGATAACCTATACTTGTTTGAAACATGATATTTGACATTTGCTCCATTACTCTCATTTACTTCCTCTTAGGCAAATAAATTGAGAATAACAAATCTAATTACATTGGCCACAATCAGGGAATCTTCCCAGCTTAGGCCGCAGTACTTCCAAGTTGGAGCTGAAAGAGATTGAGGGCTGAAGCAATACTAATTGTCATTCATTACAATTTTTTGGGAAATTGCCATTGCAAAAAAGAAACCATTATCTTCCGATGACACAAATGGGAGTAGGCCCAGCAAACTGGACAGCAGCATTCAGCAGATTATTAACTTTGGCAACGGGGCAGCACTGGATGAGTCGCAAGCCCATAGACCAGTTAAATGATGTGCGCAAACTTTGTTATGAAGTCGGATTGGACAATGGAAGGTGTTGCCAAAATAATCGATTACATTTACTCATATTTTAGTGGATATAGAGCATATAGATAGACCATTTCATCTCAACCCTTATCTGCACTTAGATCGGCCAGGAGAATCGGATTGCCGAGTTTGCTTTTAGTAACCATGCGACCAAGAACACGTTTGAGGCACTCCTGAGGTAGTTAGCCTTATGCACCTAAAATGGTCGCCGCCTTTTTTACTTCTGGCAGTCCATATGCACCAGTTATGCCTCAAAATGAAGACAATTCAACCCCATTGCGCAAAAAAGAAACTTCCGAAAAAAAATTTTCCTACATAACAATCACTAAACCTTTGTTTTGAGAAACATATCAAATTTTTTTTGCAATTTGCAACTTAACCTGATAGCTTAGTGTAACTCCACCGATAGCTCTTTTGAAACCTAAAGTTTCACTTCTATACCAGGATAAATGTTTGTAGTGTTATTCGACTTTGTTGAACGATGAAAAGGAGCTTAAAAATGACAAAATTTTAAACACTTTCCCTCTTCTTCAAGCCGCACAAATTTCAATCTTGATCCGCTACGGAACTGGTAAAAAAGTAAAATGCCAATCATGAAGCCTAAAAAACAGCAAATGCATTACTTTGCCATTTCTCTTATGCTATTTTTGAGTTTCGAATAACTTTTTAGGCCGGTTCAAAGGTTTTCAGAATGCATCCCAAAAGGGTCTAAATTGGTCAACAAAAGAATCAAGCGCAAAAAGGCAGGCTCTTGTAGACGTCTACTTCCTCCACGGGCCTTAAAGATGTCCAACATTAGACTTGCATTTGCGCCACGAAGTTGCCCAACCAAACGAAACAAACTCGCTGGTCCATTACGTATCCATCCCCAATCCGTGAAGAACTGGGGTAA